>BRYE01000025.1:14802955-14805455 GCA_030159115.1 Actinidia arguta var. hypoleuca
TTCCCTTTAGTTGATTTTTACGAACATGCTTTTGTCAAATGACAAAGATTGGTAAATAGGCATAAACAGAGTCAAAACTTAGTTTCAATAGAGTTAAAATTATTAAAATTTATGTTCAATAAAATTAAAATTATTAAAATTTATATTCAGTGAGATTAAAATTATAAAATTTAAGACAAATTATTAATTTTTTATGAGATTTAAATTATCAAAACTTAAATTCATCGAGATTAAAATTCTTAAATTTCTTGTTTAATGAATGGGTCGGGCGATAGCCAGCCTATTAGATTAAGAATGTGAGAAAAATAATTCTTCTTTTGTTTATTCTCCACTGCCACAACTGATGTGGGATCACTTGATCAAATCGGACAAGACGGTCAATCCTTGGCTTATATTTTGGTCATTGACGATTTTAACCTCTCGCTCTAGCCCATTTCGTTAAATAGTTAAACCAACGTGTCACTTCTCTCTCTAAGGTTCGTTTGGACTAATTTTTTTTTGCCATTTTTGCTTGGAATAGTTTTTTTTAAGATGAGTTTATAAGAGTTTATTAGTTAAAATAATATTTTTTTTAATTACTCCAATTGGTAATGCGTGATTTTTTTTGGTCTCACTTTATCTTTTTAAATCAAAAGAAAAAATAACTAGTCTAAACAAGACAAAAATAAATCTACAAAATCTTAGCCCAATTTGGGATATTCGTTTTTTTGATTCCTTAGTTTCCGAGGTAGTTTGTCTTATGTGAATTATTTTCACTATTTGATCAAAATTTTATACCTTTTCGGTTCTTCTTAACGAGAAAAATCCAAAAATATAAAAATTTTACCCAATTTGAAAAAAAATAAAAATCCATTAAAAAAAAATATTTAAAATATTTAAAACATTTTTTTGTCTTTAATGAGTTTTTTTTTCAAATTAGATAATTTTTTTTATATTTTCGAATTTCTTTTGTCAAGTGTAAACAAAAAATATAAAATTTAATTAAATATAAAAAAAACTCACTAAAAGCCAAAAACAAACAATGCGCCAAACTGACCCTAGTCCACCTTATAAAAAAAATAAACTATTGTCCAAGGCCCCAAGTTACTATTTTCGCTCCGATTGTTTCGGGTGAAAAATCTTTTTTTCGAAAAATACTTTCTGAATCGAACAAGTATATTCTAGAATCGAATTTACTTTTCGCCGCTTTGCTTGACAAAGATTCATTTTTCAAAAATTAATTTTTATTGTTTGTTTGACATGAAAAATTACAAATAATTAAAAATACCAATAACTAATAACCAATAGCCAATAATCGTATCCTTACTTCGCAGTATGCCTGTCAATTGATCGAATTCAGATCAAATTTATAAAAATTTGATTCAATCCAATTACAAACTAATCTGAATCCAATCCAAATTCAAATATATTAAATCTGCATTACTCAAATTCGAATTCAATCCGACTTATATGGATATCCGATCATAAAATTCAATCTGATCCGTTTTTTTTTTGTAATAACAAACCAACTCATATAAAGAGGGGAAAAAAAAACTGATCCTAAAAATGGAAACAAAGTCCAAAAAAATTTTGTTTTCAGATTAAAAAAATAAAACAGTATTTAAGACAGATTACAATCAGAGTTATTGAATACAAGTGACAAACGTATGTAGACTCACCTCACAAAGAAGACAAGTGCTGCACAATCTACAGGAAAGGAAGAAACCATATCATGCATCATCCTGTAACACATCAAGTGATGAAATTTTTTGCCTTCTCTTCATGCATTGCAGACTGATGTCACATACAATTCTTTAAGCTTACGGAATAACAGCCGACAACATTCATCGAACAGGACAGTAACGTATCTGTGTCAAAGCATAAAAAGGACCCATTAAAAAGAGGCAAAAGCTTTGGACACCAAAGCGTGTTAGTGGCATTGGCATGGGACGTAGGGAAGTGGTGGAATCAGGACGTTGCCTCCCTCAGCTTTTCGACACACAAAGCAGCGAAAACAATTGAACTCAAAGAAGAAGAAGATGGAACTCACAAGTCACAACGCCCATATGACTGAAATAGGGGGAAGACCCTTGTCTTCTGCGAGGTCAGGAGTGAACTCAGTTAGCAGAAACTAGATCAGAAATAATGAGTAACAGCTGTAGCACCCTTGTCTTTTTGGTAATAAATCCTGGAAGTAGAAGAGTAGGAACATGGAGACAAAACACCTAGAAGTCTGGATAACAAGACAGCAGTTGGAGCATAGAACCAGGCCCTGGTTCTATGCCAAAAGCTAGGCAGACACAATCTTAAGACATCTACTTCTTTCGAAAATAAATTATCCATTCAGAGAAGCTGACAAATATTCTAGTAACTCCCACAAAAGTTTTGAACTGGAAATTTTTACAAGTTCAGAGAAACAAAGCAAAAGGATTTGTCGAAGAGCGAAGAAAGTAGCAGGGCGAAACTTTTACGTCCATGGAAGTCTCTGTTTCTTCCCAGCAACGGCATGCCAGAGTTCAAA
>BRYE01000025.1:14847955-14855455 GCA_030159115.1 Actinidia arguta var. hypoleuca
TGGGTTTGATGTCTCTATAATTTCTAACAAGATATCAAAGTAGGTTTACATTTCTCGTCTCTTCTATTTCTAACTGGATTGTTTATTTACTAAATTTTTTTAAATTTTTTCTCAAATTTCCCTTGTCTATTTCTTGGCTTTTCAAATTTAACACCCTGCACCCGTCTAAAAAAAATTAACACCCTGCCATTCATGAAGCTTTCACTGAGCTTAGCTCAAGTGGTTGTATTCTTTGGATTACAAGGAGTGGTTTGGGATTTGAAATTATGGAGAAGCATCAAATGCCGCTAGTAGTTTACTAACATACTAATCTCCGCAGCACACTAATCTAACACACACACATACTAATCTAAAATTTCAATTATCTCTAACACACACGCACGCACATACACACACGAAAAGTGAAGAATGAAGCGATGCAAGGGTCAAGAATGTACTTAGTGAGACACAAACGCGAGAAGACGTGAAGAGATCGTGTAGAGGAGACACGCTGTCGGTGGGATACGGCGGCAAGGAAGTGTCGGAACCGAACTGAAGGCCAAAGAAGTCTGGCGACGGTGGCAAGTAATAGACATCAAGAAATCGAGGCGATCTCTGAGTGAGAAGATTGGGGCGTTTCTAAGGTGCTACAGTAATTCGCCTTCTTCCAATCCATCCGAGATTTGATGGTCGCCGGGAATTTGGGCTAGATCAAAGGGCGCCATGACCTAGCCCAAATCTGGACGAGACATGGCGCCCTTTGACCTCAAATTCCCGGCGACCATCAAATCTCTGATGGATTAGATGAAGGCGAATTATCGGAGAACCGTAGAATCACCCCAATCTTCTCACATCGCCTCGATTTCTTGATGCCTATTACTTGCCACCGTCACTGGACTTCTTTGGCCTTTACTCTTCTTTTCTTCTTGGGTAAATTTCATTGAAACCCCCTTAAGTTTATGAAACATACAGTTATCTCCTTTTTATGAAACATACAGTTCTCTCTTTTTTAGTAAACTCTCTTGTTTTTAAAGTTTCAACTATAAAAACGCTAATTATGAAAACCCTAAATCGAAAAGCAGTATTCCTCCATTCCGTATTATTGGTGTTGATTCTTTTTAGGAGTTTAAATTTTTTAGTGATATTCAGACGGGAGTGCTCCTGTCATAGTTATGACGATAGTAACACCATCATAGTATTATTGAATTGTACAATTCGCATTAGTAATTGTACATTTAATTTGAATGATATAATTAGCTTACATTTGGTTGGAATAATATGATATGATAATTTTTTTTAACATACAATACATATATAAATTTTTTTAACATACAATACATATAGAAATGGAAATTTTGGATTAATAGTTGATTATAATTTGATCATGTGTTTGGCCAATCATATCATTTCAATCAAATGTACAATTATTAATTTTAATTGTATAATTAAGCAATGTTATAATGATGGCAATGCAATCATAACTATAACGACAGCACTCCCGTCTAAACATCACTCTAAATTTTTTAAAGAGACGTGCAATTATTGCATTGAAAGTCAAATTTAGAGATATTGTATTTTCAATATTGTCGACTTGACTTTAAATTTTCAAATATATTTTTAACTATTTATAATTTTTTAAAATAAATAATTCTTTTGAGATATGTCAAAATAGAAGAATAAAAAATATGGAACGAAATTAATAATATTCTAGAAGAATAGCCTTGTTGGGTAACGTCGTACAGTACACCGATTTGGAGCCCGGGACTTGATGGGTGCTCTAAAGAAAAATGACAGGTACATAACCAAAAATAAATGTATATAAGACACATTTAAAAATATATTTCATAAATATAATGAGTTCCGCCCTAATTAAAGTTTTTAAAAAACTCTAATTAAGGTGATAAAAACTCTAATTAGGTGATGCCCGTTATGTTTGTGAGATATAAAAAATGAATATTTTTTATACACATCTATTTTTAGGTGTATATCTATCATTGCTCGTGCTCCAAATGGGTGCAGGGTGTAGTTTTCCTAAGAACAATGAACGAACTCTCTTGGGTGACGAGTCACAAAGTTGCCACGTGTCCCGCAAAAACAGGGATGATTTCCATTCCATTACTTCATGCTATTACAAACTTTTTTTCCTTGTAGTTATTTAAAATAAAACTGGCGTTTTAGAGAACACGAGATGAAGTTGTCTCAAACAAGCCAATTATTGGTACAAAAATCTCTTCGTTGCTGCCCAAGTAGACGAAATCCTTGACCAAAATACGAGATATATATAGTATATTAGTAATTGTTCGTATTTACTGATATTACGCTAAAAAAAATATTTTTTAGATATACTCGTTAACATTTTATAACTTAAAAACAAATAAGATATAAATCTTAAATAATAGATACATTACATGCATATACAAATAAATACATTGATACAAAATTAAGAATAAATTAAAAAATAATAATAATAATTTTGAAACAGTGTTGTTAGTTTGAGAAAAATGAGAAAGAAAGAAAATAGTGTTTTAGTTTGTTTATTTTTTGTCCCACTAAAAAAAATATACCCAGATTTAAAAAAAAAAAAATGGTCATTGGATCATACCCTATGTAGGTCGGCCCTCACACATTTGAGAAGAAAAAAATGATATTTTTTGAGAAAAAAAATAATCTCAGGTTAAATATTAGTTATTGAATTAACTCAAATATATTCTAAATGTAGATAGTTTGAAAGATTCAAATATATTTGTCTTATATTATAGATATTAGTAGTAAGGATGATAAGTGAATCAAACCTTTGAAAAAATGAATCATTGAATTTGATTTATTTATTAAAAAAATCGATTTTAAATGACTTTTTAATAAGTGAGTAGCTTGGTTCGTTTATCTCTATTATGTTTTCATCTGTTTTGATTATTTCATTGCTGTAATTCTCTCTTTCTCTTGTCCGACTACTGATTACTAAATTTAAAAATAATTATAGAATGGTGCTTTTTACACTCACTTTTTTTTAATTACACTATTTTTTGTCTTCATTAGGTAAAATTAATTGAAGTAATAAATTATTAATAAAACAAAAAAAATAAGTGCAACTCAAAAAAAAGTGTAAAAATAATCACCATATAAATTACGTACATCCAATCACTTGATACATCATCTATGATTATTAGATTTTTAAAAATATTTTTAATTAATTAATAATGTGTCAATGATTATTGAATTTACGTAAATTTTATGTTTAAGTTGTATGCATAAATAATAATTTAAACTTAATTAAGTAATTTGAGCTAAGGTAGCTTGTTTTCTTGTTAAAATTAGCATGTGGGTTTCTTATTTCAGGCGCATAATGGGTTGGGCATGTTGCTTGGGCTGGCCCTGATTATGCTCTGCGACACATTTTACAAATCCACGAACAGACAGATGTTGGAAAGGCAAAGCAAAGTGGAGATGGGCTTGGCAGAGATTGCAATTCCAGAGGATTCCAAAAAGATAAACAAGCTGGCCCAGAAGGGTCATGTTTCTCGTGTCAGTGGGCCTTGACGAATCCACCTGTCCATGGGCCTGGGCCCATCAACAGCCAATCTCTCTTTGTCAAAAGATTCAAAAATAGATGTCATATATATGTAATCCTAGATTGATTTTGTTACCAATGTCCAACGCTGAGGTTTTTTTTAATAATTTTCCCTAAAATTAGGAGAATTGAGATACAGATGTACAACAAACTACATTATCGCGAAATTGTTTGTCGGTTTGGGAAATGAAACTTTCTCCATGTGCTTCCGAGAGAGAGGTACACAGCTTGTTAAAATTCCTTAATTAATTCAAGCACAAACTACAAAGTGAAACAACATAGAACAATGTTCCCATATACAGCCACAAACATGGAACTGCTTATAAAATCACAAGCATGCAGCGTTGAACTCATCATCGTCTGCAGCGTTTTGAGGACTTTCCAAAATTGAAAACCTTATCAATGACCAATAGTCTGATTAACGGATTGCCCAACGAACTTGACAATCTCAGACATTGTTGGAAGTCGGCATCACATGCTATCAATATCCACTCTTGATCCGCATCCTGATACTTAACCTTGAAGCTGCCACTCTCCAACTCTAGTCTCTTCGCCACTTCTTCCTTCAATTCAACAATTTTTGGCGTTGAAGAGAGATCAAATTTCACTGTATCTTCTCCATATGTTGCCTTCACGGTTACAACCGATTGCTTCGGAGTTGGATCAGAATATGGAAGCATTGGCCAACTGGAATTGGAGTCTCCTTCACTTACAGCACCCTCTACCTGGGAATAACAAAAATTTCTTAAATCTTTCATTGTAGATCCCAGCTTCTCAATTAGCATTTGTTCAAGTGATCTCAGGGAATGAGTAAACAAAACACCCAACGTATTTCGTGTAGGCGGTTGATGCAGTCAAATTCAGGGACGGATCTAGGATTGTAACTCTGGAGGTGCGGAAGCGTAAGTAGTTCCTAGCTAAGACTTGAATTTGACGAATAAATGTAAATTATACTATTACGAATATGTGAATTTCAAGTCAATAGATTTTACATATTTATTTAATAAAATAGCTTACTTTTCGATTTAATAGTAGATATAAGGATTATGAAATTGAGTTTGAAAACTTTATTAGGATCGATTTGAAATGAATAATTGATAGAATGGATTTGAAATCCTTCAAGCAAATGCTTATAACTATACAAAAAATGCATCTCTGCTTTCTGTAATCTACTTTTCACTCTAATTTCACAATCCACCTATAGCTAAACCTCTTCTATTTGTTGAATTCAATACTAAATCTCTTAATTTGAAATTCACCTATCCAAATGGAGCCTTATTTTAAAAAGATAAATAATAAGTGGGTGGTTTATATTTTCAAATGAGAAAATGTTATTATGATAGTTGTTTAAATTTTAATACTTTATAAATCTACCAATAGGGGTGAAAAGTCTTTATAATTTGGGGTTGCTTACAATTGTAATTTCAGAATTATTTTCAAATTGTAAGTAACGTATGAGAGTTTTTCTGAATTTTTGGGGATGCCCTGCTTCTGCACTTTTCTTTGCTAGCATATGAAGCAGAAAAAATCCATTTCATGACATTTATAGGGGCATAAACCGTGAGAAGTAGGAGTCTCTACTTACTTCTTTCGAAACATTCTCTGTCTGAAAACTATTTTGCTCCTGAAGGTTTCCCTCTATATCTACAATGCTGCTGTCAAGCACTTGATTCCCCGTCTCAGCCCGTCCAATAATTGATGGTGTTTTGCATGAGGGTGTCGTCTTTTCACCCGGTGTTTCACGGTGTTTAGGGTCAAGTTCAAAAGCCCGAGAGCATTCGCCGCCATTCCACCATTTGATTCCGTTAAACCTACAGTGGCGCTTGAACGTAGACACACTAACTGCATAACAAGAAAGTACAATTCTGCATTAATATTTCAAGAAAATACAGGTTCACTAGAGAAGTATTAAGCATATTATAGAAACAAGATTCGTAGTGTAAGGAAAGCCTTTGAGTTTAGAGGCGTACCACCAAGGATCTTTGCGGCTTCTGCACGTTTCCGGCCAAAAAGTGGTTGGAGATCTTTTATGGTTATTTCACACTTGGTTGCACATTTTCTCTTTGGTGTCTCCATCGCATTATTCGTATTTGAATGACATATAGCAGCGCAACTCATGTCACCACTAACAGTTTTGTATCCATTTTTTGTAACATCAAATCCCACACATACCTGTTGTTCTGATGGATCAAGCTGCCTTGAATCGAGTTTCTCTTCCATAGACGGATTGATAATCTCAACAGATGTTTCCTCTTCTAGAGAACACCTATTCAATTGCAGCCTCAATTCCTGCCCATGGGAAACAATGAAGAGTGCGAAGGAAGTTGAGGCTGGGTGTCAAAGTCATGTTTCTCAAAGTAAATTAAACAATCTATAATATAAAATATCTTATATTATAAAATATCTTGAGAAGATTTGACGAGTAAATGTAAATAATATTTAAAAATTATATATAATTCTTAATTTAAGTAAATTTTTTGAAACCATTTCCACTAAAAAAAAGTGAATGAGACATGAAATTGACAAATATTTTTGTTTTTACAAATAGTTTTTGAAAACTGTTGTACAAAATTGACTCTAAAAAACTGCAACGAAAGTCACCACCCAAGTTGATTTGCAAATTTCTACAGGATAACTTGCAGCCAGTACTTACTAGGACAGCTAATCCATCTGCAATTATAGTTAACAGTTCGGTTTCCCGTGATTTCATTTTGGATTAATTTTACTTTGCACCCTGTACTTTGATCAAATTGTCACTTTGCACCCTTTACTTTAAATTTTTCCAATCCAATTCCTACACTTTAAATCAACTATCAGTATCACCCCTCTTTCCTTCAACCTGTTCCTTCACTTCTGTTCTTCCCCCTTTTTTTGGCATTTAAAGACTCCCTTTTTTACAGAAATCACTACATGACAGTGAAGGGGAGTATTCAATCCTCTTTTTGGCCGGAAGATCCTAACCTAGACCTGTTGTGCCCTTGGAAACAATTCCATGTGACCAACACATGCCTTTTCTCGTTCCCTATTCTAACGGAACTGGACAAAGGGATAAAAATTAACAGTTGACTTAGAGTGCAAAACTTGAACTGCCAAAAGTGAAAGTGAATGGTAAAAAATGACAATGTGATCAAAGTACAAGGGTGCAAAATAATACTAACCCTTTTATTTTTTTTGTTTGGGAAGGAATCAAGAGCTTGAAGATTGGAGGAGTATCTCAATAACAACAGTGAATATCAGTGTGGTTTTTCAGTAGGAGTTCGGTTTTGCTAGAGTTAAGGTGGACCAGGTGACACATATACATAAAAATTATTTTAAAAACTTACAGAACTCATCCCATTAACCACAGTTAACTTTGACAATTGTCCTTCATTAATGATTCTTACTATTTTCAAAACACACTCACACACTCTCTCTCTCTCTCTCTCTCTCTTTTTTGCATTTGTTTTTCTTATATATTTTTTATTAGTATTTTTTTTCAATTGTTTTTGATGTTTTAGAAAAGAATTTGTTTTACAATAAAAAATCAATAAAGTCCAAATTTATGTGTTATTTAGATTAATTTTGATTTTAGAGAACTTCTAAAAAAGTATTTAATTTTTTTTTATTTTCTAATTCAGACAAAAAAAAATTGGGCCAAAAGATGCAAAAAAAAAATTGGGGAAGACAAAAAAAAAATAAAAATTTTCCCAATCAAGGAAAATATATATGCAGCTTTGGCTTGATAAAAAGTAAAAAATATATTAAAAAAAAATAAAAATAGAAATTGAGCTTGAGAAACTTTTGTGATGTTATTCAAAGATATATTATAAATATTATAAATAACATTTACACCTCAATATCACTTATTTTTAAAAAATAACATCTCTAATCATATTCAAGAGATACATTTAATATATTATTTTTATTATACGATTATTGATTTACTTAAAATTAAGAATTATACCTCATTATGA
>BRYE01000025.1:14862955-14870455 GCA_030159115.1 Actinidia arguta var. hypoleuca
ATATTACTAAAAGTTTACTAAATGAACACTTGACTTGACGTAATCCAACCAAATTGTGGTTTTTTAATATTACTAAAAGTTTATATATATATATAAAATTATGGTTTTAATACATGTGATTTTGTCGTGTGTCCATTTAGTAAACTTTTTTAATATCTATAGAATTATTGATAAATTAATTAAAAATAAATAGACATTTTCTTTTTTAGAGTTTCAACTATAGAAACAATAAATACGGAAACCCTAAATCGAAAAGCAATATTCCTCTATCTCATATTGTTGGTGTCAAGTTTAATTTTTTTTTAAAGGGACATGTAATTATTGCATTGAAAGTTAAATTTAATTTATAATTACTCTCTCTAATGACATGTATATTTTATAATTACTATTTTTCGCAGCATGTGAGGATGTCTAGTTTTTAACTTAGACAATTACAAGTGATATGGAATTTGAGTGGATTACCAGCCTTTGGGACACGGGTTGGAGGTTGAGGGGTCACTCAACCATTCCCTTCTTTTCTTCTTCTTGGGTAAATTTTATTGAACCCCCTGAAGTTTATAAACAATACAGTTATCTCATTTTTGTTTTACTAAAAGTTTACTAAATAGACACATGGTACAACCACACGTATTTTAGATGAAATAAAAAAATATATAATTATGGTGATGTTCACATGTTTCAATTAAATATTCTTATATCTAAAATATCATTATTTTTTTGAAAAATAAGTCAATATTCCATATAAAAACTCATACAACTATTGTGTGAACAAATTTAACTCTTATTAATAAGACTTAATATAGAGCATTGACTTATTTTTTATTAAAAAAATAAAGATATTTTGGACATAAAAATATATAATTAAATCACATAGGCAACACGTGATCGATCTTTATCACCATTTCATAAAATTAATAATAAAATAGGTGTAAGTGATACAATTAATAGTTAAGAGGGTTAATTAAATTTACTTTTAAAATAAGGTGATGAAAATAATAAAGACTATAATTTGGTAGTTTCTAAGAAATTACGCTTAAGAAAATTTTGAATCCATTTGGTTGGATTACGTCACCTTGGGGCCAGCGGTTAGGGTTTGAGGGGTCATTGAACCCTTCCATTCTTTTGCGTTTTGAGGGGTCATTGAACCCCCTTGAAGTTTTTGAAAAATATAGTTCTCTCTTTTTTAATTTTATTAAAAGTGAATAAATAAGAAAATAAAAGAAAAGGATAGAAGACCTTGAATCCGTTGATTCACGAATACCGAAAACGAAATCTCTATCTAAACTCGTTGATTCACACAGAATACCGGAAAATATAGGCATCAAACACTTTGTTGATTTCGAAAAATACTGAAAAATTTAGAAGAAAAAAGAGAACACTATGTTTAATCACTCAATTTTTTATTAATCAAGCAACTCTCATGCCCTAAGCGTTACAAGCGTATTTATAATTAAAACCTAACTTTTGAAAAATAAGAAACA
The DNA here is from genome assembly GCA_030159115.1 of Actinidia arguta var. hypoleuca. Lineage (NCBI taxonomy): Eukaryota > Viridiplantae > Streptophyta > Magnoliopsida > Ericales > Actinidiaceae > Actinidia > Actinidia arguta. Next base: position 14,864,437 of record BRYE01000025.1, read on the forward strand.
AATCAAAAAAGGAAGACAAAATAAAAACAAATAAGAAAATTAAATATTCAAAAGTTAGTCAATCTTAATTAAATTGCAATATTCCTATTAAGATACTACATTAAAAATATAAAAAATAAATAAAATTGCGCTTGCATCAAGATTTTTCAAGACTTTCCAAAATTAAAAACCTTATCGACGACTAATATTCTGATTGATTGATTGGGCAACAAACTTGAAAATTTCAGACATAGTTGGAAGTCAGCATCACATGCTATCATCCTGGTACTTGACCTTGAAGCTGTCACTTTCTAACTCCAGTCTCTTTGCCACTTCTTCCTTTAACTCAACAATTCCCTGTGTTGAAGAGAGATCAAATTTCACAGTATCTTCTCCATATGTAGCCTTTATAGTTACAAGTTTTGGGTCTGGATCAGAACATGAAAGTATTGGGCATCTGGAATTAGAGTCTCCTTCACTTATAATAACCTCTTCACCCAATCCATTCGAGATTTGATGGTCGCCGGAAATTTGGTGCAATTTCAAAGGGCTCCATGGACGGGCAATGCAAAGATGCATATGCATACATACATTATTTATAGAGAAAGAAAAATTTGAATCCATTTGGGGACACGGGTTGGAGGTTGAGCCTTGACTTTGAGGGGTCACTACCTTTCCCTTCTTTTCTTCTAGGGTAAATTTCATTGAACCCCTGAAGTTTTTTAAAAAATACAGTTATTGCAGTTTTAGTTTTACTAAAAGTTTATTAAATGGACACATGATACAACCACATGTATTGTAGACAAAATAAAAAAATATATAATTATGGTGATATTCATGTATTTCAATTAAATATTTTTGGATCTAAAATATTAATATTTTTGGTGAAAAATAAATCAATATTTCATATACAAGCTCATGCAACAATTGTGTGAATAAATTTAAACCTTGTTAATAAGACTTAATATAGAGCGTTGATTTTTTTTTAAAAAAAAAGAAAATTTTGGACATAAAAACATACAATTAAATCACATGAATAATATGTGATTAATTTTTATCACTATTTCACATGGATTAGTAATGAATTGGGAATTGAGTGTAAGTGAGTGTAAGTGATACAAGTAATAGTAAAATGATCAAAATAATTTATTTTTTAAATAAAATGATGAAAATAATAAAATACAATAATTTTGGTAGTTTCTAAGAAATTACGGCCAAGAAAATTTTGAATCCATTTGATTGGATTACGTCAACTTGGGGCCAGGGGTTGGACTTTGAGGGGTCACTGAACCCTTCCTTTCTTTTCTTCTTGGGTAAATTTCATTGAACCCCCTTGAAGTTTTTAAAAAATATATAATTATCTCTTTTTTAACTTTACTAAAAGTTTACTAAATGGACACCTGACATAACTCAAAGTATTGTAGATGAAATAAAAATATATATAATTGTGGTTTTAATATATGTAGTTTTGTCATGTGGTCATTTAGTAAACATTTTTAGTATATATAGAATTATTAATAAATTGATTAAAAATAAATAGACATTCTCTTTTTTAGAGTTTCAACTATAAAAAACGATAAATATGAAAATCCTAAATCGAAAAGCAATATTCCTCCATCCTATATTGTTGGTGTTGATTCTCTTTAGGAGTTTCAAATTTTTTTTATAGGGACATATAATTATTACATTGAAAGTTAAATTTAATATATAATTACTCCCTCTAGTGGCATATAAATTTTGCAATTATTTTCTTTAATAGCTATAAAAATATCTAATTTTTAACTTACTACAATTAAAAGTGATATAGTATTTGGGTGGATTACCCACCTTGGGGACACGGGTTGGAGGTTGAGGGTTCACTGAACCCTTCCCTTCTATTCTTCTTGGGTAAATTTCATTGAACCCTTCCCTTCTATTCAAATATAGTGCTGCTCCTATGTAGTCAAATGTACGGGTTGGAGGTTGAGGGGTCACTGAACCCTTCCCTTCTTCTCTTCTTCTTCTTGGGTAAATTTTATTGACCCTCTTGAAGTTTCTAAACAATACAGTTATCTCAGTTTTTAGTTTTACTAAAACTTCACTAAATAGACACATGGTAAAACTACAATTGTGTTAGATAAAATAAAAAAATATATAATTATAGTGATGTTCACGTCTTTTAATTAAATATTTTTATATCTAAAATATTATTATTTTTATAAAAAATAAGTCATTATTTCATATACAAACTCATGCAACCATTGTGTATACAAATTTAACTCTTATTAATAAGACATGTGATCGATCTTTATCACTATTTCACACGAATTATTAATGAAATTGATGCAAGTGATACAATTAATAGTTAAAAGGATTAATGAAATTTACTTTTAAAATAAGGTGATGAAAGTAATAAAAGACCATAATTTGGTAGTTTCTAAGAAATTACGCTTAAGAAAATTATGAATCCATTTGGTTGGATTACATCACCTTGGGGCCAGTGGTTGTGGTTTTGGTTTGAGGGGTCGTTGAACACCCTTGAAGTTTTTGAAAAATATAGTTCTCTCTTTTCTAATTTTACTAAAAAGTTTATTAAATGAACACGTGACACAACTCCATTGTATTGTAATTGAAATAAAAATATATATAATTGTGGTTATAATATATGTAATTTTACCATGTGTCTTTTTAGTATTTTTTTTAATATCTATAGTATTATTGATAAATTAATTGAAAATAAATAAATATTATTAAATATTATCTTTTCAGAGTTTCAACTCTGAAAACATTAACGTGCAATCATTGTGGACAAATCTAACCAAGGGTCATCAAAAATTTCCCGGCCCATGATTCGGCTCAGTCCAACTGGCAGTGGCCCGTCTCAATGCCCAGAGAACCCAAATTCGGCCGCCCAATATGGTATGGAGTTGGGCTTGGGTCCCATTTGGAAGCCCGTTGGTCCATCCGGGGCCCCGCCCGTGACTCACCCCAACATAACATCGATCGTCACGTTCAATCGGAGGGTCCGCCGAGCCCTGGCCACGCCCGGAGGCGTTCTGCCCTCGCCCACCGCCACGCCGTCATAGTAGATCGTCGTGAGGGTGGCGTTGGTGAATTTGAAGAAGGCGACGTTACGGTTTTTGACGGAGACGTCGGCGGGGACCGTCACGTTCCTGCCGGAATTAGGATTTGAGAGATCGAGGCCGTCCATCTTGAAGGAGTTCATTCTTAGCACGGGGTCTTTGACTTGGAAGACAGTGAAGATGAGGATGAGGACGACGACGGCTTGTATGAGGACGAGCGCGGCGGCGCAGCCACAGCACTTGTGGCGGCGCAGTGCCATGGAGAGGGCGCGGTCGGCCTCGTCGATGCTGATCCGGTGGGCCGCCGGAGCCAGCGGCTTAAGCTGCCGCTCCTTCGCGAACATGGCTGGGCTTTGTGTATGGGGGTTGTTTGGTTGCAGATACATGACGAGCGGAGGTGTGAGTTTTGAGTGTTTGGTTGCGGATATATACCAAGCAATGTGAGATTTTTGGGTTTCGTTTGGGATTTTGTAGTTTGTCCCAAACGCGGCTTGACCTAGACTGTGGACTTTTGTTTGATGATTTTCGTTATGGAAAATACTAAAAATAGTCCAATAGACTGTCGATAGTATATAAAAAAATATAAAAAATATATAAAAATTTATTAAAAAATATAAAAAGTGCATTAAAATTATTTTTTTTTGTCATTTCGTCCTTCTAGAATCTTTCGTTATATTTTAATAAATGTGAGGATATAAAATAATGAGTCATAGAAGGTTCTATGAGTTCTGTATGGGGTCGTGCTGGGAAAGGGAATTTCTCAAAATATATAAAATGGAAATAAAAATGAAAATTTTCTCTAAATAAAAACCAAGTAATACCATAGAAATAGCTTATTTGTGTCGCTTCATATGCCAGTAACTTATTTGCCGCTTTAAGAAACAAATCGAAAAGGAAGACAACAAAAACAAATAAGGAATCTAAATATTCTAAGCAATCTTAATTAAATTGCAATATTTCTATTAAAATACTACATTAAAACTATAAAATTTCTAAAATTACGCTTGCATCAAAATTTTTCAAGACTTCTCAAAATTAAAAACTTTATCAACGACTAATATTCTGATTGATTGATTGCCCAATGAACTTGAAAATTTCAGACATAGTTGGAAGTCGGCATCACATGCTATCAATATCCACTCTTGATCCTCATCCTGGTACTTGATCTTGAAGCTGTCACTCTCCAACTCCAGTCTCTTTGCTACTTCTTTCTTCAACTCAACAATTTTCTGCGTTGAAGAGAGATCAAATTTCACAATATCTTCTCCATATGTAGCCTTTATAGTTACAACCGATTGCTTCGAGGCTGTATCAGAATATGGAAGCATTGGACAAATGGAATTGGAGTCTCCTTCACTTACAACAACCTCTTCATCCAATCCATCCGGGATTTGATGGTCGCCGGAAATTTGGACAATTTCAAAGGGCTCCATGGACGAGCAGTGCAAAGATGCATATGCATACATACATTATTTATAGAGTAAAAAATTTTTGAATCCATTTGGGGACACGGGGTGGAGGTTGAGGGGTCACTGAACCCTTTCCTTCTTTTCTTCTTGGGTAAATTTCATTGAACCCCTTGAAGTTTTAAAAAAAATACAATTATTGTAGTTTTAGTTTTATAAAAGTTTATTAAATGGACACATGGTACAACCGCATGTATTGTAGACGAAATAAAAAAAAAATAATTATGGTTATGATCACGTATTTTAATTAAATATTCTTGTACTTAAAATACATTATATTTTGTGAAAAATAAGTTAATATTTCATATACAAACTCATGCAACCATTGTGTGAACAAACTTAACCCTTATTAAAAAAACTTTAAAATAAGGATATTTAGACATAAAGACATAATTAAATCACATAGACAATATGTGATCGATTTTATCACTATTTCACACGGATTAGTAATGAATTTGATATAAGTGATACAATTAATAGTGAAAGGGATCAATATAATTTATTTTTTAATAAAATGATGAAAGTAATAAAATATGATAATTTTGGTAGTTTCTAAGAAATTACGCCTAAGAAAATTTTGAATCCATTTGATTGGATTACGTCACCTTGGGGCAAGGGGTTGGACTTCGAGGGGTTACTGAACCCTTCCCTTCTTTTCTTCTTGGGCAAGTTTCATTGAACCCCTTGAAGTTTCTGAAAAAATATAGTTATCTCTTTTTAATTTTATTAAAAAGTTTACTAAATGGACAAGTGAAATAACTCAAAGTATTATAGATGAATAAAAAATATATAATTGTGATTTTAATACATGTGGTTTTATCATGTGTTCATTTAATAAACTTTTTTTGTATCTATAGCATTATTAATAAATTAATTAAAAATAAATAGACATTCTGTTTTTTAGAGTTTCAACTATAGAAATGATAAATAGGTAACCCTAAATCGAAAAGCAATATTCCTCCATCCCATATTGTTGGTATTGATTCTCTTTAGGAGTTTTAAATTTTTTTAAAGGGACATGTAACTATTTCATTGAAAGTTAAATTTAACTTATAATTACTTTCTCTAATGACATGTATATTTTATAATTACTCTTTTTAATAGCATGTAAAAATATTTAATTTTAACTTACGATAATTAAAAGTGATACGGTATTTGGGTGGATTACCCGCCTTGGGGCCACGGGTTGGAGGTTGAGGGGCCACTGAACCCTTTTCCCTTCTATTCTTGTTGGGTAAATTTCATTGACCCCAAGTTGATTGAAAGATAAAAAAGAAGGCTGCAAAATGGAATCTTGCAAACGTCCAAATTCAAATATAGTGCTGCTCCTCTATGGTCAAAAGGTATGTACGGGGTGGAGGTTTAGCGGTCAATGAACCTTTCCCTTCTTTTCTTCTTCTTCTTGGGTAAATTTCATTGAACCCCCTGAAGTTTCTAAACAATATAGTTATCTCATTTTTTGTTTTGCTAAAAGTTTACTAAATAGACACATGATACAACCATACGTATTTT
>BRYE01000025.1:14877955-14880455 GCA_030159115.1 Actinidia arguta var. hypoleuca
TTAGTTTTTATTCGGATTAATGAAACTAATTAGTTTTTACTAAAAATTTTAGTAAACAACATCGTTTGATGTTTTCTCTTTTAAAGTCATAATCAATCAAATTATGATTTTTTTCCAAGTAAAATGGGCATAAATTAGTTATTATCATTACTTCTGTTAAAAATTAGTCTTAATTGGATCAACTAGGGCTTCAAAACGAAAAAACGTCGAATGATGTCGTTTTTTCAAAGTTTTTGGAGAATTCCCCCACCCCTTGGTGAATAGAGATTGACGAATGGGTGTAATTGTGTCTGGATTAAAATTTCAATTTTCCATTTATTACAATTAAAACTACTAGATTTAATTTGTTACCGATGTCCAATCCTGAATTTTTTTTTTTAGTAATTTCCCCGAAAATTAGGAGGATTGAGATGCAGATGTGCAGCAAACTGCGTTTTCGCAAAGTTGTTTGTCGGTTTGGGAAATGAAACTTTTTCCATGTGCTTCCGAGAAAGATGTACACAGCACAGATGTTACGAACAAGCTTGCTCCTGGAAGCTATGTTCAAACAGAGAGTAAAATCTCTAATTCGAACTAGAGAAAACTCCTATCAAGAAGAAAGAATTCTGAAATTTCATATATCTCCTTTATGAATTTTTACAATGCTGTATTTATACATTGAATGCGAATTAAGAAACTTCTAAACATTCGTAACTACTTTTCCCTCCTTTACTGCAACTGACTATTTCTTGTAACTACTGATAATAGATTCTTTTTAATCTGTTAAAGAATTTTACAGCAACTAACAGTCTATCAATTAGTTAACTAACTGTTAACAACTAATTCTATACCACGTAATCTAACATCCAGCTTGGTCTTTTCTTGATTCTCTGTATCCATTCCAGTGTTGATCGTATCCTCCTCTGCAATATCAGCTTCTCCTTCTGTAACTGTAGCAGCGTCTTTCTCAATATCATACTCTGTAACATCAGACTACAAAGTGGAACAACATATAACAGTGCTCCCATATACAGCCCACAACATGGAACTGCTTATAAAATCACAAAGCATGCAGCGTTGAACTCACCATATGTATCATCTTTGTCTGCAGCGTTTTCAGGACTTTCCAGAATTGGAAACCTTATAGACAACTAATAGTCTGATTGATTGATTGCCCAACGAATTTGAAAATTTCAGACAACCTTGGAAGTCGGCATCACAGGCTATCAATATCCACTCTTCATCCTCATCCTGGTACTTGACCTTGAAGCTGTCACTCTCCAACTCCAGTCCTTTTGCTACTTCTTCCTTCAACTCAACAATTCTTTGCGTTGAAGAGAGGTCAAATTTCATAGTATCTTTTCCGTATGTTGCCTTTATAGTTACAACCGATTGCTTCAGGGCTGGGTCAGAATATGGAAGCATTGGCCAAATGGAATTGGAGTCTCCTTCACTTACAGCAGCCTCTACCTGTGAATAACAGAAATTTCTTAAATCTTCCATTGTAGCCCCAACTTCTCAATTAGCATTTGTTCCAGTGATATCTGGGAATGAAGAAACAGAACACCTATGTGTTTCGTGTATGCAGTTGATGCAGTCAAATTCAGGGACGGATATAGGGTTGTAACTCTGGAGACTAGAGGTGCGGAAGCGCATGTAGTTCCTAGCTAAGACTTGAGAAGACTTGGTGAGTAAATGTAAATTATACTATTATGAATAGTGAATATCAAGTCAATAGGTTTCACAAATATATTTAATGAAAATAACTTACTTTTAGATTTAATAGTAGACATAGGAATTTTGAGAGTGAGTTTGGAAACTTTATTATGATGGATTTGAAATGAATAATTAATAGGAGGGATTTGAAATCCTTCATTCAAATGCTTATAACTATACAAAATATGCATATCTTATACCTCTAATCTATTTTCCACTCCAATTTCACAATTCACCTATAGCTAAACCTGTTCTATTTGTTGAATTCAACACTAAAATCCCTTGATTTGAAATTAACCTATCCAAAGGGAGTCTTAATTAAAAAAGATAAATAATAAGTGGGTGGTTTATGCTTTCAAATGAGAAAATGTTATTATGATAGTAGTTTAAATTTTAATACTTTATAAATCTACCAATGGGGGTGAAAAGTCTTTATAATTTGGGGTTTCTAACAGTTCTAATTTCAGAATTATTTTCAAATTGTAAGTAACGTATGAGAGTTTTTCTGAATTTTTGGGGATGGCCTGCTTCTGCACTTTTTTTTGCTAGTATATGAAGAAGAAAAAATCCATTTCAGGACGATTATAGGGGCATAAACCGTGAGAAGTAGGAGTTTCTCTACTTACTTCTTTCGAAACATTATCCGTCTGAAAGCTATTTTGCTCCTGAAGGTTTCCCTCTATATCTACAATGCTGCTGTCAAGCACTTGATTCCCCGTCTCAGCCCTTCCCGTACTTGATGGTGTTTTGCATGAGGTTGTCTTCTTTTCACCCGGTGTTTAGGGCCAAGTTCCAAAGACCGAGA
>BRYE01000025.1:14885455-14897955 GCA_030159115.1 Actinidia arguta var. hypoleuca
TACCTAATATATAAATTATATAAATTAGAGTTTCAACTATGGAAACGCTGAATATGGAAACCCTAAATCGTAAAATAATCTTTCTCCATTCTATATTGTTGGTGTTTTTTTAACGGAACATGCAATTATTGCATTGAGAGTCAAATTTAGAGATATTTTCAATATTGCTAACTTGACTTTATATTTTTAAATATATTTTTAGATATTCTTAATTTTTTAAAATAAACAATTCTTTTGACATATCACAAAATAAAAAGATCTACAATATGGGATGAAAAGAATAATACCTAGAAGAATAGCTTTGCTGGGTAATGTCACCGATTTGGAGCCCCGAGTGAGGGACTTGATGGGTGCTCCAAATGGGTGCAGGGGATATTTTTCCTAGGAACAATGAAAAAACTCTCTTTGGGTGACAAGTCACAAAGTTGCCACGTGTTCCGAAAAAACAGGGATGATTTCCATTCCATTGCTTCATGATATTTCAAACTTTTTTTTTTCTTGTAGTTTTATAAAATAAAATTGGCGTTTTAGAGAACACGTGGTGAAATCGGCTCAAACAAGCCAACTATGGGTATAAAAATCTCTTCGTTGCTGCCCAAGTAGACGAAAGCCTTGTCCAAAAAACGAGATATAGTATACTAAGAATTAAGAGAGAGACAGAATATTAGTTTAATAAGATTAAAATTATAAAATTATATATAATTATAAAATAATAGTAATTTTTTTTAAGTGATATCAAAATTATATGGGTAACGTATTTTTTTTTTTGGGGGTGATAGTATAATTTTTTTCAAAAGGGTCAATTGACTCCATACCATTGGTTGTGCCTCCCTCTTGCTAGTAATTGTCATTACTCATGAGAACTATACAAAATATAAATTTTAAGGCGTACTCGTTAGAGTTTAAAATTTAAAAAATAGATAAGATATAAATGTCAGATAAAAGATAAATTATATGCATATACGCAAAGATACATTATTACAAAATGGAGAATAAATTAGAAAGTATAATAATTTTAAAAAAGTGTTGCTAGTTTGAAAGAAGTGAGGAGAAAAAATGATGTTTTAATTTTTTTGTGATTTTTTTTTGTGGTTCCCACTAAAAAAATAATCAAATGGATAAAAAAATATACTCAATTTTAGAGATTTTTATGTCATTGGATCACAACTTATGTGAGCCTCACATATTTAAAAAGAAGAAAGTAATATTTTTTTGGGGCAAAAAAATAGTGTAAAATCTCAGTTATTGGATTAACTCAATTGAATTACAACCGTAGATAGTAGAATATTCAAAAATATTTGTATCTTATACTATACATATTAATAGTAAGGATGAAAAATGAATCAAACCTTTGAAAACTTAATGAATCATTAAATTTGATTTGTTTATTAAGCAAATCAATTTTAAATGAGTTTTTAACAAGTCGATTTTGAGTAGCTTGATTCATTTCTCTATGTTATGCATTCATCCGTTTTGACCATTTCATTAATGTAACTCTCTCTCTCTCTCTCTCTCTCTCTCTTCCTGAATACTGATTACTAAATTTAAAAATAATTATAGGATGATGATTTTTACATTCACTTTTTATTTAATTACATTATTTTTTTGTCTTCATTAGGTGAAATTCATTAAAATAATAAATTATTAATAAAAACAAGAAAAATGAGTGCAATTCAAAAAAAAAAGTGTAAAAATAATCACCCTATAGATTTCATACATCCCATCACTTCATACATCATCTATGATTAGTAGATTTTTTAATATTTTCAACCAGTTAATAATATATCAACGATGATCGAATTTACATAAATTTTATGTTTAAGCTATATACATAAATAATAATTTAATCTTAATTAAGTAGTTTGAGCTAAGCTAGTTTGTTTTCTTGTTAAATGGGCCTGAGGATTTCTTTTTCAGGCACCTAATGGGTTGGGCCCGTTGCTTGGGGTGGCCCAAATGTTGGAAAGGTAAAGCAAAGTGGAGACGGGCTTGGTCGAGACTGTAATTCTAGAAGAATCCAAAAAGATAAGCAAGCCCCAGAAAGGGTCATGTTTCTTGTGTCAATGGGGCTTGATGAATCAAAAATTTTGGTAATCCTGTGGGCTTTACAAAGAAAATGTAAACCTGACGTAGGGACATGGAATATGTTTTTACCGTTTTCTTTATCTTTGATTTCTGGTGGATGGCATTAAAATGAAGGAGAAATTACAAAAAGAAAATCCTAGGGGTTAACTTCGGAAATAAATCAAATCTTGTAATTTAAATTGTAACAAATAGTAAAATTTTAATTTAGTTACAATTAAATTCTTTAATTTTTTTATTCACTTAGGATTAATGAAACTAATTGTTTTTTAATAAATTTTTTGATAAACAACGTCGTTCAATGTTTTCTCTTTTAAAAACCATAATCAATCAAATTATGGCATTTTTCTAAGTAAAACGGACATAAATTAATCATTATCATAACTTCTATTGGAAATTAGTCTTAATTGGATGGACTAGGGTTTCAAAACAGACAAACATCCAATAACGTCATTTTTCAAAGTTTTTAAAGTTCCCTTAATTCTCGGTGAATAGAGATTGACAAATGGCTGTAATTTCGTCTGGATTAAAATTTCAAGCTTCAATTTATTATAATTAAAACTATTAGATTTAATTTATTACGGATGTCCAATCTTGAGATTTTTTTAGTAATTTCCCCTAAAATTAGGAGGATTGAGATAAAGATGTGCAGCAAGCTGCGTTTTCGCGAAGTTGTTTGTTGGTTTGGGAAATGAAACTTTTTCCATGTGCTTCCGAGAGAGAGGTACACAGCTTTTTAAAATTCCTTAATTAATTCAAGCACAGACTACAAAGTGAAACAACATATAACAATGTTCCCATATACGGCCACAACATGGAACTGCTTATAAAATCACAAGCATGCAGCGTTGAACTCACAATATCTATCATCTTCGTCTGCAGCGTTTTCTGGACTTCCTAAAATTGGAACCCTTATCGACGACCAATAGTCTGATTAATGGATTGCCCAACGAACTTGAAAATTTCAGACAACGTTGGAAGTCGGCATCATAAGCCATCAATATCCACTCTTGATCCTCATCCTGATACTTGACCTTGAAACTTTCACTCTCCAACTCCAGTCTCTTTGCCATTTCTTCTTTCAACTCAATAATTTTCGGCGTTGAAGAGAAATCAAATTTCACAATATCTTCTCCATATGCTGCCTTTATGGTGACAACCGATTGCTTCGGGGCTGGATCAGAACATGGAAGCATTGGCCAAATAGATTTGGAGTCTCCTTCACTTACAGCAGCCGCTACCTGTGAATGACAGAAATTTCTTAAATCTTTCATTGTAGATCCGAGCTTCTCAATTAGCATTAGTTTCAGTGATCTCAGGGAATGAGGTAACAGAACACCAATGTGTTTCGTGCATGCAGTTGATGCAGCCAAATTTAGGGATGGATCTAGTATTGTAACTTCTCAGTTGGCATTATTTTCAAATTACAAGTAACGTATGAGAGTTTTTCTGAATTTTGGGATGCCCTGATTTTGCACTTTTCTTTGCTAGTATATGAATCAGAAAAAATCCATTTCAGGACAATTATAGGGGCATACACCGTAAGAAGTAGGAGTTTCTCTACTTACTTCTTTCAAAAAATTCTCCGTCTGAAAACTATTTTGCTCCTGAAGGTTTCCCTCTATTTCTACAATGCTTCTGTCAAGCACTTGATTCCCTGTCTCAGCCCTTCCCCTAATTGATGGTGTTTTGCATGAGGGTGTCGTCTTTTCACCTGGTGTTTCACGATGTTTAAGGCCAAGTTCCAAAGACCGAGAGCAGTCTTTGCCATTCCACCAAGTGATTTTGTTACGCCTACAGTGGCGCTTGAACCTAGACACACTAACTGCATAACAAGAAAGTACAAATCTGTATTGATATTTCAAGAAAAAACAGCTTCACTTGAGTTGTATTAAGCATATTATAGAAACAAGATCAGCGGTGTAAGCAAAGCCTTTGAGTTTAGAAGCTTACCACCTAGGATCTTTGCAGCATCTGCACGTTTCAGGCCAAAAAGTGGTTTGAGATCTTCTAAGGTTATTACACGCTTGGTTCCACGTTTTCTCTTTGGTGTTTCCATTGCATTTTTCATCTGTGAATGACATATAGCAGCGCAAATCATGTCGCAACATCAAATCCCACACATATTTCTGCTAAAAAATGTACAATTCTAACAGATTTTTATCAACTTTTTGTAACATCAAATCCCACACATACCTGTTGTTCTGATGAATCAAGCTGCCTTGAATCAAGTTTTTCATCCATAGACGGATTGGTAATCTCAAAAAATCTTTCCTCTTTAGATAACCACTCTGCAAGGCATGGGAAATCCAACTCCTCTTCAATTCCTGCCCATGGGAAATCCAATCTATTGATTTCACTACAACCTGAAAAACACAATCATTTTTGAGCTGTATATTACATAAACTTTGGCCTATACGATTGCAATCAAGCATATTTTTGTTTTTATACTTACCGGAAACAATGAAGAGTGCGAAGGAAGTTGAGCCTGGGTGTCAAAGTGAATTCTCTGATAGGGAAAAGTTGGTTGAAAGATCGAAAGAGCCTCAAAAATGGAATCTTGCAAACTTGCTAATTCAAATATAGTCCTGCTCCTCTGTAGATTTACAAAACCAATGGATTATAGATTTACAAATCTGTTATAAAATAATTAATATACATAAAAAGAGGAGAGAAGGTAAATATAGTGTAAAAAAGGGCGACAAAAAGAGATGAATGATATAGTAAACAGAGGAACAGTTTTAATAATGTAAACCAACTAGAGCGATATTTCTTTTTGTGGCTGACATCAACACCTGACATATTTACAGGAGACACGCTGTCGGTGGGAGACGGCGGCAAGGGAGTGTCGAAATCGAAGTGAAGGCCAAAGAAGTCTGGCGACGGTGGCAAGTAATCGTAGTCAAGAAATCGAGGCGATCTCTGAGGTGAGAAGATTGGGGCGTTTCTAAGGTGCTCCAGTAATTTGCCGTCATCAAATCCATGCGAGATTTGATGGTTGCCGGGAATTTGGGCAGAGTCAAAGAGCGCCATGGACGAACCTTGCAAAGATGCATCTGCATACATACATTATTTACAGAGTAAGATACACATACTGACACACGAAGAGTGAAGAATGAAGCAAAGCAAGGTTCAAGAATGTACCTAAGAAGCTGTCGATGGGAGACTGTGGCAAGTATCGAGCCGATCTCTGATGTGAGAAATCAGGGAGATGCTTCAGTAATTTTCCGTCCTCCAATCCATGCGAGATTTGATGGTGGCCGGGAATTTGAGCATAGTCAAAGGGCGCCATGGACGAGCAATGCAAAGATGCATCTGCATTCATTCGTTATTTATAGAGTAAGAAAATTTTGGGTCTAATTCGACAAATTCAATCTTCAAAACAAACATAAATCCATTTAGTTGGATTACGTCACCTTGGGACACGGGTTGGAGGTTGAGGGTTCACTGAACCCTTCCCTTCTATTCTTCTTGGGTAATTTTCATTGAACCCCAAGTTGATTAAAAGATAAAAGGAGTCTAGAAAGGGAGTCGTGGGAAGTTCAAACGTCCAAATTCGGTTGCTCCTCCTGAACGTGGAAAAAGAGAGAAGGTTGTGGGTCCAAAAAGGTCTTGTCGATATGACAAGGTCGGTTGTCTTGTGGAAAGAAGTGATCTGTACTCTTTCACTAATGTCCTGAAGATTTTTCTCTCTCACTCGTGGATGGAAGCAGTTTCTTTACATGTTTCATGTGCGCGTGTGGTTTGTGGATATGCTTCCAAATGCCTGCGAGGTTGAATAAGAAGAGATGCAGCCTACGTATTCCTTACAGAAAATTTATTTTTGTTCTTGCTTTTTTGAGTTCTATTTACTGCAAAAATAGAATTTCAGACTTTGTTCAAATCAGTGCATTCGAAAGTGCTCAGGGCTTAATCTTCTTTTTTTCATACGCAGGTCAATGCGCAGCCGTAGTTGTTGGGCTTCATTGTAATCTGGGAGACGTTTTGCCATGACCCAGTGCACAACAAGTGGTGGGGGCAAATCACGTTTTAAGAAGAGTAGATTATGAGCGTTGGAGTACTCTGATTTCATTTGCATGTATTGCAGATGAAATAAGAAAATATATAATTAGGAACTTAATACATGTGGTTGTGTGCCACGTGTTGATTTAGTACTTTTTTAGTGTCTATAGCATTATTCATAAATTAATTAAAATAGATAGACATTCTATTTTTTAGAGTTTCAACTATGGAAGTGCTAAGTATGAAAAATCCTAAATTGAAAGGTAATCTCCCTTTGTCCCATATTATTGGTTCTATTTAGGAGTTTTAAATTCTTATGAGTTTAAGAATTATGTAAAAAATCTCAATATTTAAAGATGAAAACAAATTAAATTTTATAATTTTTGTTAGAAATTAAGAGAGAGAGAGAGAGAGAGAGAGAGAGAGAGAGAATTTATGTATTGTATTACTTGAGTTGAATGATACATACGAGTCCTCTTTATATAGAGGATGATCAAAATGAAAAAGATTTACATAATGTAACAATAATAATATAAACAGTTAACATATTAATCAGTATATATTATATACAAAATATATTGTAAATATATTCTAACATCCCTTCAAGCTTAAGGTTGTAAACTGGAAAGCAACTTGAGGTTGGATGAAAGAACTCGAAAGCGATTTATCAGATGGATCTTGGTAAAGAGATCAACTGGTTGATCAATAGAGCAAAAATAAACCAGATGCAAAACTCCTTGAAGTAGATGATGGCAGATAAAGTGGCAGTCCATCTCGATGTGTTTGGTTCGTTCATGAAAAACGTCATTGTAAGCAATCTGAATAGCACTAGTGTTATCACAATGGAGAGGAACAGAAGAAAAATCGATGCCCAAGTCTTGTAGGAGTCAACGAAGTCAAAATAACTCAGATGTCGCATCTGCAAATGCACGATATTTAGTGTTTGTACTAGATCGAGCAACAACAGATTGTTTTTTACTACGCCATGAGATCAATGAATTACCGAAAAAGAAACAATAGCTAGTAGTGGAGCGACGATCAGTGGGGTCGCCTGCTCAATCGGCATCCGACTAGGCACGAAGAATCAGAGATGATCGTGACAAAAAATGAAGTCCATGGAAAATGGTACTCTTGACATAGCGTAAAATCTGCAAGTCTGCAGCATAATGAGTGGACCGAGGAGCAAATATAAACTGACTAACAATATGCACAGTATGAGAGATATCTGGTCGCGTAACAGTAAGATAAATCAGCTTACCAACAAGCTGGCAATAGAGAGTAGGATCAGCAAGTGGTTCACCATCAGTAGTGTTAAATCGAAATTTTTTCTCTCTCACTCATGGATGGAAGCAGTTTCTTTGCATGTTTCATGTGCGCGTGTGGTTTGTGGATATGCTTCCAAATGCCTGCGAGTTTGAATACGAAGAGATGCAGCCTACGTACTCCTTATAGAAAATTTATTTTTATTCTTGCTTTTTTGGGTTCTATTTACTACAAAAACAGAATTTCAGCCGTGATTGTTGGGCTTCATTGTAATCTGGGAGACGTTTTGCCATAACACAGTGCACACCAAGTGGCAGGGGGCAAATCACGTCTTAAGAAGAGTAGATTATGAGCCTTGCATTATTCTGATTTTATTCGCATGTATTGTAGATGAAATAAGAAAGTATATAATTAGAGTCTTAATACATGTGGTTGTGCCACGTGTTCATTTAATAAACTTTTTTAGTGTCTATAACATTATTCATAAATTAATTTAAATAAATAGACATTCTATTTTTCAGAGTTTCAACTATGAAAGTGCTAAATATGGAAACCCTAAATTGAAAGGTAATCTCCCTCCATCCCATATTATTGGTTCTATTTAGGAGTTTTAATTTTTTAAGGACACATGCAATTATTGCATTGGAAGTCAAATTTAGAAGCAATAATTTCAATATTGGCATCTTTATTTTACACTGTCAAATTTATTTTTAGCTATTTATTTTACACTTTTAAATTTATTTTACACAAAATCTTGGGAATAAAGGCATAAATTTTTTTGTTAATTCCGAAGAATATTAACGAATTTAGAAGAAAAAAAAAGAGAACACTTTCTTTAATCACTCTATATTTTAGTAGTCAATCAACTCTCCTGCCCTAAGTGTTACAAGCATATTTATAATTAAAACCTAATTCTTAGAGAATAAGAAACAAATCAAAAAGGAAGACAAAATAAAAATAAATAAGAAAACTAAATATTCTAACTAATCTTAATTAAATTGCAATATTCATATTAAGATACTACATTAAAAATATAAATTTTTTAAAATTGTGCCTGCATCAAGATTTTTCAGGATTTCCCAAAATTGAAAACCTTATCGACAACTAATATTCTGATTGATTGATTGCCCAATGAAGTTGAAAATTTCAGACAACGTAGGAAGTTGGAATCACAGGCTATCAATATCCACTCTTTATGCTCATCCTGATACTTGACCTTGAAGCTGTCACTTTCTAACTGCAGTCTTTTTGTAACTTCTTCCTTCAACTCAACAATTCTTTGCGTTGAAGAGAGGTCAAATTTCACAATATCTTCTCCATATGTTGCCTTTATAGTTACAACCGATTGCTTCAAGGCTGGATCAGAACATGAAAGCATTAGCCAACTGGAATTGGAGTCCCCTTCACTTACGACAACTCTTCATCCAATCCATCCGAGATTTGATGGTCGCCGGGAATTTGGGCAATTTCAAAGGGCTCCATGGACGAGCAATGCAAAGATGCATATGCATACATACATTATTTATAGAGTAAGAAATTTTTTAATCCATTTGGGGACACGGGGTGGAGGTTGAGGGGTCAATGAACCCTTCCCTTCTTTTCTTCTTGGGTAAATTTCATTGAACCCCCTGAAGTTTTTAAAAAATACAATTATTGCAGTTTTAGTTTTACTATAAGTTTATTAAGTGGGCAAATGGTCCAACCGCGTGTATTGTAGGCGAAATAAAAAATATATATAATTATGGTGATGTTCACGTATTTTAATTAAATATTTTCATATCTAAAATATTATTATTTTTTTATGAAAAATAAGTCAATATTTCATATACAAGCTCATACAACCATTGTGTAAACAAATTTAACCCTTATTAATAAGACTTAATATAGAGCATTACTTTTTTTCTAAAAAAATAAGGATATTTTAGATATAAAGACATATAATTAAATCACATGGACAATATGTGATTAATTTTTATCATTATTTTACACGAATTAATAATGAATTGGGAATTAAGTGTAAGTGATGCAATTAATAGTGAAAGGGATCAATATAATTTATTTTTTAAATAAAATGATGAAAGTAATAAAATACAATAATTTTGGTAGTTTCTAAGAAATTACGCCAGAGAAAATTTTGAATCCATTTGATTGGATTACGTCACCTTGGGGCCAGGGTTTGGACTTTGAGGGGTCACTGAACCCTTCCCTTCTTTTCTTCTCGGGTAAATTTCATTGAACCCCCTTTAAGTTTTAAAAAAATCTATAGTTATCTCTTTTTTAACTTACTGAAAGTTTACTAAATGGACACATGACATAAATCAAAGTATTGTAGATGAAATAAAATATATGTAATTATGGTTTTAATATAATTGTGGTTTTAATACATGTGGTTTTGTCATGTGTTCATTTAGTAAACTTTTTTAGCATTATTGATAAATTGATTAAAAATAAATAGACATTCTCTTTTTAAGAGTTTCAACTATAGAAATGATAAATACGGAAACCCTAAATCGAAAAGCAATCTTCCTCCATCCCACGTTGTTGGTGTTGATTCTCTTTAGGAGTTTTAATTTTTTTTAAAGGGAAGTGTAATTATTACATTGGAAGTTAAATTTAACTTATAATTACTCCATCTAGTGATATATACATTTTACAATTACTTCTTTTAATAGCATACAAATATATATAATTTTTAACTTACGATAATTTAGAATGATATGTTATTTGGTGGATTCCCCACCTTGGGGACACGGGTTGGAGGTTGAGGGGCCACTGAACCCTTCCCTTCTATTCTTCTTGGGTAAATTTCGTTGAACCCCAAGTAAAGATAAAAAACGGAGCCTGCAAAATGGAATCTTGCAAGGGATATGTTTTTCCCAATCCCAAGGACATAAAAATCCGGCCCCACCACTAAATTCCTTACAAAAATATCATTGTGCCCCTCACATACACCCCGTTACCTTTTTTTTTCTATTTTTTTTTCTTTTTATTCATAATTATTTTTTTATTTTTTTATTTTCTTTATCAGTTTTATTTTTATTTTTAGATAAATATATTTTTTATTATATGTTTCTATTCTTTTATTTATTTTTTATAATATGATTTTGGTACTTTTTAGAAAAATTTATCCATCATTTCTTCTCTCTCTTTCATCCATTAAAATTTTTTAATACCATCTTTTGATTATTTATTAAAAAAAAATTGATCAAAATTTTTATTACCATACACGTGAAGTAATTATTAGGATGAGACCACTTTTATTATTATTATTTTAATTTAGTTTAATTTTAGCATTTGTTTAATGTGATTTTTTCCATATACTTTTAACAACCCTAGTTAGTTAACCTATCTCAAGCTAGCTAATTATACTCTAGTAGCAAATCTGATTCTAAATTTAGAATCAGTTCTCAAAAAGGAAATTATTCTTAGTGAAAGATAATATATGGAATGTAGTTGTTATGGTTACTTAATGAAAGATAATATATGAAAATAATTCTTAGTGAAAGATGATATATGGAATTAGTTGTTATCGTTACTTAATAAAAAAAAATTAGGATTTTCATACATAATTTAGAAACAATTCCGCAAGAAAATAATATATTTGTATCCTCTTTTGTATATAATACGTATAGTAGTTGTATATGGAATATAGTTTTTAGGGCTTCATAATGAAAGTGATTAGGAATCTCATAAATTAGTGTCACTTTAAATTGAATATTTACTTATTACCCCAATTGGATTTAAAAACCCATAAATCATTGTTGATTATTATATTTAGAGTAATTGGGCAACGTAGTTAAATGGGTTAGCTAAGTTTTAATGCTTTTAAAATAAAAAAATAAATCAAATATTATAAATCAATTTTTTTAAAAATTTAAATACAAATTATGACTGACTATTAGGATCTTTTAAAATATTTTTTTAATAAAATATTTAAGAATCTTAGTGTAATGATATGGTACTCGCACCTGAGCAAAAATTTACTTTGCAAAAATCTATAGTATCGATAGATATAAATTAATAGTGAGCATTTTTGTTTTTAAATTTTTCTGGTGTCTTCTATAACAAATGAAACTACTAAAAAATTTCAAGTGTTTAAAATAGGACAACGATGCCTAACGACTAACCACTTCGAAATCACATTTCCAAACTCGGTAGGAATCAAATTCGTACCCTCCTCGTGGTAATCGTAAATTCCAGTCTCAAATCAATATAAAAATGAGCGCTAATAAATTCCTAAAAAAATATTTATTCAACAAGATTCTTCAAATAATCCAATTATTTGAATGCTATTACTAGAGGCATTAGATAACTGGCTATTTAGTTCTTAGTAGTTAAACTCTTGTTTTTACTCACATCCAAACATATATAGCTTTAAAGAATGAGCACTGCTATGATTTTAGAATTTAGACTAAGAGAAGTCTCTAAAATTTAAAATAAATTATTCAGATTCATTTGATTATGTGAAATTCACTTGTTCAAATGAATTGAATCATTCATTTTGAATTCTACAGATTTTTCTTGATCCAAATTCTGCCAAGGCAGAGTTTTTGAATTTATAATGGTAGGCGTTTGGATTTGAAATAAATTTTTTAAAGGATCACAAAAGGCTATATGTACAGAAATTCTTGACAAAAGTTCCGATTGGACGCCAAAATTAATACTTCAAATTATTTTGCGTAACTAAGTAAATCTATATCATTGATTTTAATAATAAATTTTTTCTAAATCTAAATTTTAGAACTGTAACTGTGCTCAAACCACATTTTTAATCTTGATAGATTTTCTATATAAAAGCACTGTCAAATTTCTCTTTGAGGGCAGTGTCGTCCTTATGGTCACGCGCTTCCAGCGCCTGCACCGGCATGGACTCCACCAACTCCTTCACGAAATGGAGTGCCTTCCCGGTGCCGACGGCGATGTGGAGGGCTGTCTCCAGTGCTGTGGTGATTGGGGCCGTGAGAGCGCCTTCGTCTTGGTCGAAGAACCTTCTGGCGTCGTCCCAGTTTCCGTTAAGCACAGCTTTGACCAATGGTATGTATCTCCAATATTCATCTTTTATTTCCGCGTCGGTATCTGTTTGGATAGATGATCAAATTAAGACTTGTTTGGAATGATTTTTTTTAGAGTGTTTTAATGTGATAGGTTTTAAT
>BRYE01000025.1:14905455-14907955 GCA_030159115.1 Actinidia arguta var. hypoleuca
TTATAATTGCATAAATGTAAAGTGAATCATGTTTTTACGATGAAAATACTCTCGTAAAATCTTTAAATTTACAAACATATTTCACTTTCAAAAATAAATTCAAAAATTCTCTCCTACCCCTCCACCTCCACCCTCCACCCTCCACCCTCCTTTATTATCCTTACCTTTGCCACCCCCCACCCCCACACTCTTCCCCTACCACCATAGTCCAAGAGAGAGAGATTGGCCGTATTTAGGTTTATACATATATATGTCTATAGGTATGTGAGTTTAGTTCATTGGAGAGAGAATATAAGGGTATTAGTGTCAATTTACAACTTCTATTAACAGATGTTAAAATGCAGATGAATCCACAAATCAGAAAGAGTTATGTGGTAATAAATAAACGAGAGAGGAGAAAGTCACACGTGGGCCATACCATAGGGGCAAAGTGCTATATATATTTGCTCAAGTCCCTTTCAATACTTATCTTCAAGTCCGACGTGAATGAAAAATTTACTACTAACTATATTTTATATGAGGTTCTACATTGCTTGTTCTTTTAAATATTTTAATTATATAATTACATCACATGATCCCCCATTCTTATCATCATTATATGGTGCATGTCATGTGCAAATTTTTCTATTATATTTATTTATCATCTCATAACCCTTTTATAGTTTGTGGATTAAATTGCGAATGCTTATTTTTTCTCTTCATGCTTATTTCTCTCTACTACCCTCCACCTCTATCCCTCATTTCTTCCCGTCCCCTGTATTGCCACTTCCTCCCTCCTCCCTTAACCACCACAATCCAAGAGAGAGGGGTAGTATTTGGGTTTGTACATATAATACATATATGTATAATGTATGCGTATAGACGTTGGTTTAGTTCATAAGAGGGAGAGTATAAGGGTATTAAGGTCAATTTATAACTTCCATTAATAAATGTTAAAAATACAGATTAATTCACAAATCAGACGAGGTTATGTGATGATAAATACGCAAAATATGAGCAAGCCGCACATAGCTCATACTACAGGGGAAAAAGTGAAATCTCTGATTTATATATATCTATATATACTATATTATATAATAGTTTTTTAATTGTGTGGCTTGTGCCGGTGCGGCGCATTGGTCATGAAATTCTAGAATGGCTTTTTAGGCGTTTGTTTTATACAATTGTAATTATTAATTGAATCTCTGGCTTTTGAATTTAGAACTGAATATTGACTAGTCATCAAAAAGCAAATTTGCTGATAACAGTAGAAAAAAACAATCGAAAAAGTGAAAAAATAAAAACAAAAATAAAAATAAAAAAATTACAAAAAATACTAAAAATTATTTGTCAAAAAAGTAAAAAAAAGTAAAAATAAACTGATTTTTATACTAAAAAGTAAAAATCATTTTATTTTTTTTTTACTTTTTTGACAAATGATTTTTAGTATTTTTTGTATTTTTTTATTTTTTTTACTTTTTCAATTAATGACTTTTAGTATATCTTTGTAATTTTTTTGAAACTGCTTTTTGTTATTTTTTTTACTCTTCCATTTTTGCTATGAAAAATAAACTGAAAAATAAAAATTCACACAATTCATGCATAATATCATGAAAAATGGACACCTGTTGGTGATTGCTATTTAGTATCGGCAATTGGTTTGAAAAAATATCTAAAACCATTAATTTTAGATATTTGTACCTTGTCGAAGTAAAGAACCATGACATATATGTTTAAAATAGATTCCATTTTATTGAGAGAGTTGAAAGGGCACGATCTTGTTGATGGAGGCTATACATCTCAAAACGTTTCTTTAGACAAAGACTCCATTTGAAAAGAATAAAAAAAACGTATTTAAATGGTTTAGAGAAAAAATAAAGAATACTATTAAAAGATATAACAAAAAAGAGGTCTCTTAAACTTAACACATCCCCTATTTTTATAAAATATGGGATAGAAGTAAAGAGTTTTGTTGAAGATGCTCTAAAAATATAATGTTAGGTTGACCCTCTAATTTTATCATATTATTTTACCATCTTACGTGCCAGTAATACTCATCTGTTTTTTTTAGTCAAATTTATCCTTTTTATTTTAGTGGATATTTTTTTTAAATTTTTAACTTTTAATGTTCATCTAAATTAGAAAAAAAGTTGGAAAAACTACTAAATTAGTTAGTCTATGCTGAGGTTGTGTTTGGATGACAAGAATAGTAAGAGAGAATATGAATGTTATTTCGAGTTACTATGATTTCACTGTTTTGATGTGTTAGACTAGAAGGTGTTGTTAGGCTCGTTTGGTGACCTATTATGATGATCTTTCACAAATAAAACAAAAATATTCAATAAAATTAGCCAAAATGGCAAAATAATATTTATTTAAAAATTGGTATTCTGAGAATAATAAAGTTAGGGGATACAATTATTGGATTAATTTGGTCCTTTTTGTAAACGATTTACTGTTTACACATATTCATTTTGATACTATATAAATTATAAATCCTGACCCTTTATTTTTCTAGAAC
>BRYE01000025.1:14930455-14937955 GCA_030159115.1 Actinidia arguta var. hypoleuca
TTTTGTAACATCAAATCCCACACATACCCGTTGTTCTGATGAATCAAGTTTTTCATCCATAGACGGATTGATAATCTCAACAGGTCTTCCCTCTCTAGAGATCTCATCAATTTCTGCCCATGAGAGATCCAACACCTCTTCAATTTCTGCCCATGGGAAATCCAATATATAAATTAGTAATTTCGAACTAGCATGGATTTCACTACAACCTAAAAAACACAATCATAAAGTTATCTCATTTGTGAGCTGTATATTACATAAACTTTGGCCTATACGATTGCAATCAAGCATATTTTTGTTTTTATACTTACCGGAAACAATGAAGAGTGCGAAGGAAGTTGAGCCTGGGTGTCGAAGTAATGTTTCTCAAAGTGAATTCTTTGATAGGGAAAAGTTGGTTGAAAGATCGAAAGAGCCTCAAAAATGGAATCTTGCAAACTTGCTAATTCAAATATAGTCCTGCTCCTCCGTAGTTAAAAGGTATGTACAGTGATTCTGTCATTGGACCAGCCGTAAATGAAGATCAAATAACTGAACTCGTCATTCTAATCTCTTCGTCGATACAGAACCAATGGATTATAGATTTACAAATCTGTTATAAAATAATTAATATACATAAAAGGAAGAGAGAAGGTAAATATAGTGTAAAAAAAGGAGACAAAAAGAGATGAATGATATAGTAAACAGAGAAACAGTTTTAATAATGTAAACCAACTAGAGCGATATTTCTTTTTGTGGGTGACATCAACACATGACATATTTACAGGAGACACGCTGTCGGTGGGAGACGGCGGCAAGGGAGTGTCGATACCAAAGTGAAGGCCAAAGAAGTCCGGCGACGGTGGCAAGTAATCGTAGTCAAGAAATCGAGGCGATCTCTGAGGTGAGAAGATTGAGGCGTTTCTAAGGTGCTCCAGTAATTCGCCGTCATCAAATCCATGCGAGATTTGATGGTTGCCGGGAATTTGGGCCGAGTCAAAGAGCGCCATGGACGAACCTTGCAAAGATGCATCTGCATACATACATTATTTACAGAGTAAAATACACATACTGACACACGAAGAGTGAAGAATGAAGCAAAGCAAGGTTCAAGAATGTACCTAAGAAGCTGTCGGTGGGAGACTGTGGCAAGTATCGAGCCGATCTCTGATGTGAGAAATCAGGGAGATGCTCCAGTAATTTTCCGTCCTCCAATCCATGCGAGATTTGATGGTGGCCGGGAATTTGAGCATAGTCAAAGGGCGCCATGGATGAGCAATGCAAAGATGCATCTGCATACATACGCTATTTATAGAGAAAAAAATTTGGGTCTAATTCGACAAATTCAATTTTCAAAAACAAACGTGAATCCATTTGGTTGGATTACGTCACCTTTGGACACGTGTTGGAGGTTGAGGGTTCACTGAACCCTTCCCTTCTATTCTTCTTGGGTAAATTTCATTGAACCCCAAGTTGATTAAAAGATAAAAGGAGTCTAGAAAGGGAATCGTGGAAAGTTCAAACGTCTAAATTCAACTTGCCGCTGATCCTCTTGAACGTGGAAAAAGAGAGAAGGTTGTGGGTCCAAAATTGGCCTTGGACATGTGTAGGTCTTGTCGATCTGACAAGGTCGGTTGTCTTGTGGCGAGAAGTGGACCTGTACTCTTTCACTAACGTCCTGAAAATTTTTCTCTCGCTCATGGATGGAAGCAGTTTCTTTGCTTGTTTCATGTGCGCGTGTGGTTTGTGGATATGCTTCCAAATGCCTGCGAGGTTGAATACGAAGAGATGCAGCCTACGTATTCCTTACAGAAAATTTATTTTTGTTCTTGCTTTTTTGGGTTCTATTTACTGCAAAAATAGAATTTCAGACTTTGTTCAAATCAGTGCATTCGAAAGTGTTCAGGGCTTAATCTTCTTTTTTTCACACACAGATCAACATGCAGCGTAATTGTTGGGCTTCATTGTAATCTGGGAGACGTTTTGTCACGACCCAGTGCACATCAAGTGGTGGGGACAAATCACATTTTAAGAAGAGTAGATTAAAAGCCTTGGAGTATTCTGATTTCATTTGCATATATTGTAGATAAAATAAAAAAATATATAATTAGGGTCTTAATACATGTGGTTGTGTGCCACGTGATGATTTAGTAAACTTTTATAGTGTCTATAGCATTATTCATAAATTAATTAAAATAAATAGACATTCTATTTTTTAGAGTTTCAACTATAGAAGCGCTAAATATGAAAACCCTAAATTGAAAGGTAATCTCCCTCTATCCCATATTATTGGTTCTATTTAGGAGTTTTAAATTCTTATGAGTTTAAGAATTATGTAAAAAATCTCAATATTTAAAGATGAAAACAAATTAAATTTATAATTTTTGTTAGAAATTAAGAGAGAGAGAGAGAGAATTTATGTATTGTATTACTTGAGTTGAATGATACATACGAGTCCTCTTTATATAGATGATGATCAAAATGAAAAAGATTTACATAAGGTAACAGTAATAATAAAAACAGTTAACATATTAATCAGAATATATTATATACAAAATATATTATAAATATATTCTAACATTCCCTCAAGCTCAAGGTTGTAAACTGGAAAGCAACTTGAGGCTGGATGCAAGAACTCGAAAGCGATTTATCGGATGGATCTTGGTAAAGAGATTAGCTGGTTGATCAATAGAGCGAAAATGAACCAGATGCGAAACTCCTTGAAGTAGATGATGGCAGATAAAGTGGCAGTCCTCTTGATGTGTTTGGTTCGTTCATGACAAACGTCATTGCAAGCAATCTGAATAGCACTGTGTTATCACAATGGAGAGGAACAGAAGGAAAATCGATGCCCAAGTCTTGTAGGAGCCAACGAAACTAAAATAACTCAGATGACGCGTCTGCAAATGCACGATATTTAGTTTCTGTACTAGATCGAGCAACAACAGATTATTTTTTATTACGCCATGAGATCAACGAATTACCGAAAAAGAAACAATAGCCAGTAGTGGAGCGACGATCAGTGGGGTCGCCTGCTCAATTAGCATCCGAATAGGCACGAACAGTCAGAGATGATCGTGATGAAAAATGAAGTCCATGGAAAATGGTACTCTTGACATAGCATAAAATTCGCAAGTCTGCAGCATAATGAGTTGATCGAGGAGCAAATATGAATTGACTAACAATATGCACAATATGAGAGATATCTGATCGCGTAACAATAAGATAAATCAGACTACCAACAAGCTGGCAATAGAGAGTAAGATCAGTAAGTGGTTCACCATCAATAGTGTTAAACCGAAATTTTTTCTCTCTCACTCATGGATGGAAGCAGTTTCTTTGCATGTTTCATGTGCGCGTGTGGTTTGTGGATATGCTTCCAAATGCCTGTGAGGTTGAATACGAAGAGATGCAGCCTACGTACTCTTGACAGAAAATTTATTTTTGTTCTTGCTTTTTTGGGTCCTATTTACTACAAAAACAGAATTTCAGACTTTGTTCAAATTAGTGCATTCAAAAGTGTTCAGGGCTTAATCTTCTTTTTCCATACGCAGATCAACACGTAGCCGTAATTGTTGGGCTTCATTGTAATCTGGGAGACGTTTTGCCATAACACAGTGCACACCAAGTGGCGGGGGGCAAATCACGTCTTAAGAAGAGTAGATTATGAGCCTTGAAGTATTCTGATTTTATTCGCATGTATTGTAGATGAAATAAGAAAATATATAATTATGGTCTTAATATATGTGGTTGTGCCACGTGTTTATTTAATAAACTTTTTTTTAGTGTCTATAATATTATTCATAAATTAATTTAAATAGATAGACATTCTATTTTTCAGAGTTTCAACTATGAAAGCGCTAAATATGAAAACCCTAAATTGAAAGGTAATCTCCCTCCGTCCCATATTATTGGTTTTATTTAGGAGGTTTAATTTTTTAAGGACACATGCAATTATTGCATTGGAAGTCAAATTTAGAAGCAATAATTTCAATATTGGCATCTTTATTTTACACTTTCAAATTTATTTTACACAAAATACCGGGAATAAAGGCATCAAAAATTTTGTTAATTCCGAAGAATACTAAAGAATTTAAAAGAAAAAAGAGAACACTCTCTTTAATCACTCTATATTTTAGTAGTCAATCAACTCTCTTGCCCTAAGTGTTACAAGCGTATTTATAATTAAAACCTAATTCTTAGAGAATAAGAAACAAATCAAAAAGGAAGACAAAATAAAAATAAATAAGAAAACTAAATATTCTAACCAATCTTAATTAAATTGCAATATTCATATTAAGATATTACATTAAAAATATGAAATTCTTAAAATTACGGCTGCATCGACTTCCCAAAATTGAAAACCTTATCGATGACTAATATTCTGATTGATTGATTGCCCAATGAAGTTGAAAATTTTAGACAACCTTGGAAGTCGGCATCACAGGCTATCAATATCCACTCTTCATACTCATCCTGGTACTTGACCTTGAAGTTGTCACTCTCCAACTGCAGTCTTTTTGCCACTTCTTCCTTGAACTCAACAATTCCTTGCGTTGAAGAGAGGTCAAATTTCACAGTATCTTCTTCATTTCTTGCCTTTTATAGTTACAACCGATTGCTTCAAGGCTGGATCAGAATATGAAAGTATTGGCCAACTGGAATTGGAGTCCCCTTCACTTACAGCAATACCTTTAACCAATCTATCTGAGATTTGATGGTCGCCGAGAATTTAGGCAATTTCAAAGTGCTCCAAGGACGAGCAATGCAAAGATGCATATGCATATGCATACGTACATTATTTATAGAGTAAGAAAATTTTGAATCCATTTGGGGACACGGGGTGGAGGTTGAGGGGTCAATGAACCCTTTCCCTTCTTTTCTTCTTAGGTAAATTTCATTGAACCCCCTGAAGTTTTTAAAAAATACATTTATTGCAGTTTTAGTTTTACTATAAGTTTATTAAGTGGGCAAATGGTACAACCGTATGTATTTTAGGCAAAATAAAAAATATATATAATAATGGTGATGTTCATGTATTTAAATTAAATATTCTCATATCTAAAATATCATTATTTTTTTATGAAAAATAAGTCAATATTTCATATACAAGCTCATGCAACCATTGTGTAAACAAATTTAACCCTTATTAATAAGACTTAATATAGAGCATTGCTTTTTTTTTTTTTCTAAAAAAATAAGGATATTTTGGACATAAAGACATAATTAAATCACGTGGACAATATGTGATCAATTTTTATCATTATTTCACACGAATTAGTAATGAATTAGGAATTAGATATAAGTGATACAATTAATAAGGAAAGAGATTAATATAATTTATTTTTTAAATAAAATGATGAAAGTAATAAAATAAGATAATTTTGGTGGTTTCTAAGAAATTACGCCTAAGAAAATTTTGATTCCATTTGATTGGATTACGTCACCTTGGGGCCAGGGGTTGGACTTTGAGGGGTCACTGAACCCTTCCCTTCTTTTCTTCTTGGGTAAATTTCATTGAACCCCCTTGAAGTTTTTAAAAAAATCTATAGTTATCTCTTTTTTAACTTTACTAAAAGTTTACTAAATGGACACATGACATAACTCAAAATATTGTAGATGAAATAAAAATATATATATATAATTGTGGTTTTAATACATGTGATTTTGTTATATGTTCATTTAGTAAACTTTTTTAGTATCTATAGCATTATTGATAAATTAATTAAAAATAAACAGACATTCTCTTTTTTAGAGTTTCAACTATAGAAACGATAAATATGAAAACCCTAAATCGAAAAGCAATCTTTCTCCATCCCATGTTGTTGGTGTTGATTCTCTTTAAGAGTTTTTAATTTTTTTTTAAAGGGAAATATATTTATTGCATTGAAAGTTAAATTTAACTTATAATTACTTCCTCTAATGACATGTACATTTTATAATTACTCCCTTTAGTAACATGTAAAAATGCTTAATTTTTAACTTATAACAATTGAGAGTAATATGATATTTGGGTGAATTATCCACCTTGGGGACACGGGTTGGAGGTTGAGGGGCTACTGAACCCTTCCCTTCTATTCTTCTTGGGTAAATTTCGTTGAACCCCAAGTTGGTCGTAAGATAAAAAAGGAGCCTGCAAAATGGAATCTTGCAAGGGATATGTTTTTCCCAATCCCAAGGACAAAAAAATCCGGCTCCACCACTAAATTTCTTACAAAAAATACCATTGTGCCCCTCATATACACCCCGTTTCCCCTTTTTTTCTATTTTTATTTTTGTTTTTGTTTCTTTTTATTCATAATTTTTTTATTAATTTTTTTTATTTTCTTTATCAGTTTTATTTTTCTTTTTAGATAAATATTTTTTTTATTATATATTTCTATTCTTTTGTTTATTTTTGATAATATGATTTTGGTACTTTTTGAAAAAATTTATCCTTCATTTCTTCTCTCTCTTTCACCCATTAATTTTTTTTAATACCATCTCTTGATTATTTATTAAAAAAAATTGATCAAAATTTTTATTATCATACACGTGAAGTAATTATTAGGATGAGACCACTTTTATTATTATTTTAATTTAGTTTAATTTTAGCATTTGTTTAATGTGATTTTTTCCATATACTTTTTAACAACCCTAGTTAGTTAACCTAACTCAAGCTAGCTAATTATACTCTAGTAGCAAATCTGATTCTAAATTTAGAATCAGTTCTCAAAAAGGAAATTATTCTTAGTGAAAGATAATATATGGAATGTAGTTGTTATGGTTACTTAATGAAAGATAATATATGAAAATAATTCTTAGTGAAAGATGATATATGGAATTAGTTGTTATCGTTACTTAATAAAAAAAAATTAGGATTTTCATACATAATTTAGAAACAATTCCGCAAGAAAATAATATATTTGTATCCTCTTTTGTATATAATACGTATAGTACTTGTATATGGAATATAGTTTTTAGGGCTTCATAATGAAAGTGATTAGGAATCTCATAAATTAGTGTCACTTTAAATTGAATATTTACTTATTACCCCAATTGGATTTAAAAACCCATAAATCATTGTTGATTATTATATTTAGAGTAATTGGGCAACGTAGTTAAATGGGTTAGCTAAGTTTTAATGCTTTTAAAATAAAAAAATAAATCAAATATTATAAATCAATTTTTTTAAAAATTTAAATACAAATTATGACTGACTATTAGGATCTTTTAAAATATTTTTTTAATAAAATATTTAAGAATTTTAGTGTAATGATATGGTACTCGCACCTGAGCAAAAATTTACTTTGCAAAAATCTATAGTATCGATAGATATAAATTAATAGTGAGCATTTTTGTTTTTAAATTTTTCTGGTGTCTTCTATAACAAATGAAACTACTAAAAAATTTCAAGTGTTTAAAATAGGACAATGATGCCTAACGACTAACCACTTCGAAATCACATTTCCAAACTCGGTAGGAATCAAATTCGTACCCTCCTCGTGGTAATCGTAAATTCCAGTCTCAAATCAATATAAA
>BRYE01000025.1:14970455-14972955 GCA_030159115.1 Actinidia arguta var. hypoleuca
AGGACTTCCTAAAATTGGAATCCTCATCGACGACCAATAGTCTGATTAATGGATTGCCCAACGAACTTGAAACTTTCGGACAACGTTGGAAGTCAGCATCACAAGTTATCAATATCCAATCTTGATCCTTATCCTGATACTTGACCTTGAAGTTTCCACTCTCCAACTCCAGTCTCTTTGCTATTTCTTCTTTCAACTCAACAATTCCCGACATTGAAGAGAGATCAAATTTCACAGTATCTTCTCCATATTTTGCCTTTATGGTGACAACCGATTGCTTCGGGGCTGGATCAAAACATGGAAGCGTTGGGCAACTGGATTTGGAGTCTCCTTCACTTACAGCAGCCTCTACCTGTGACCGAGAGCGTTTGCCGCCCTTCCAGCATTTGATTCCGTTACTCCTACAGTAGCGCTTGAACGTAGGCACACTAACTGCATAACAAGAAAGTACAATTCTGTATTGATATTTCAAGAAAATACAGGTTCACTAGAGAAGTATTAAGCATATTATAGAAACAAGATTCGAAGTGTAAGCAAAGCCTTTGAGTTTAGAAGCGTACCACCAAGGATCTTTGCGGCATCTGCACGTGTCCGGCGGCCAAAATGTGGTTTGAGATCTTCTAAGGTTATTACACGCTTGGTTCCACGTTTTCTCTTTGGTGTCTCCATTGCATTTTTCATCTGTGAATGACATATAGCAGCGCAAATCATGTCGCAACATCAAATCCCACACATATTTCTGCTAAAAAATGTACAATTCTAACAGATTTTTATCCACTTTTTGTAACATCAAATCCCACACATACCTGTTGTTCTGATGAATCAAGCTGCCTTGAATCAAGTTTTTCATCCATAGACGGATTGGTAATCTCAAAAGATCTTTCCTCTTTAGATAACCACTTTGCAAGCCATGCGAAATCCAACTCCTCTTCAATTCCTGCCCATGGGAAATCCAATCTATTGATTTCACTACAACCTGAAAAACACAATCATTTTTGAGCTGTATATTACATAAACTTTGGCCTATACGATTGCAATCAAGCATATGATTGTTTTTATACTTACCGGAAACAATGAAGAGTGCGAAGGAAGTTGAGCCTGGGTGTCAAAGTAATGTTTCTCAAAGTGAATTCTCTGATAGGGAAAAGTTGGTTGAAAGATCGAAAGAGCCTCAAAAATGGAATCTTGCAAACTTGCTAATTCAAATATAGTCTTGCTCGCTCCTCTGTAGTTAAAGGTATGTACAGTGATTCTGTCATTGGACCAGCCGTAAGTGAAGATCAAATAACTGGACTCGTCATTCTAATCTCTTCGTCGATACAGAACCAATGGTTTATAGATTTACAAATCTGTTATAAAATAATTAATATACATAAAAGGAAGAGAGAAGGTAAATATAGTGTAAAAAAGGGAGACAAAAAGAGATGAATGATATAGTAAACAGAGAAACAGTTTTAATAATGTAAACCAACTAGAGCGATATTTCTTTTTGTGGGTGACATCAACACATGACATATTTACAGGAGACACGCTGTCGGTGGGAGACGGCGGCAAGGGAGTGTCGAAACCGAAGTGAAGGCCAAAGAAGTCCGGCGACGGTGGCAAGTAATCGTAGTCAAGAAATCGAGGCGATCTCTGAGGTGAGAAGATTGGGGCGTTTCTAAGGTGCTCCAGTAATTCGCCGTCATCAAATCCATGCGAGATTTGATGGTTGCCGGGAATTTGGGCAGAGTCAAAGAGCGCCATGGACGGACCTTGCAAAGATGCATATGCATACATACATTATTTACAGAGTAAGTAAGATACACATACTGACACACGAAGAGTGAAGAATGAAGCAAAGCAAGGTTCAAGAATGTACCTAAGAAGCTGTCGGTGGGAGACTGTGGCAAGTATCGAGCCGATCTCTGATGTGAGAAATCGGGGAGATGCTCCAGTAATTTGCCGTCATCCAATCCACGCGAGATTTGATGGTTGCCGGGAATTTGAGCATAGTCAAAGGGCGCCATGGATGAGCAATGCAAAGATGCATCTGCATATACATTATTTACGAAGTAAGATACACATACTGACACACGAAGAGTGAAGAATGAAGCAAAGCAAGGTTCAAGAATGTACCTAAGAAGCTGTCGGTGGGAGACTGTGACAAGTATCGAGCCGATCTCTGATGTGAGAAATCGGGGAGATGCTCCAGTAATTTGCCGTCATCCAATCCATGCGAGATTTGATGGTCGCCGGGAATTTGGACAGAGTCAAAGTGCGCCATGGACGAGCAATGCAAAGATGCATCTGCATTCATTCGTTATTTATAGAGTAAGAAAATTTTGGGTCTAATTCGACAAATTCAATCTTCAAAACAAACATAAATTCATTTAGTTGGATTACGTCACCTTTGGACACGTGTTAGAGTTTGAGGGTTCACTGAACCCTTCCCTTCTATTCTTCTTGGGTAAATTTCATTGAACCCCACGTTGATTAAAAGATAAAAGGAGCCTAGAAA
>BRYE01000025.1:15010455-15012955 GCA_030159115.1 Actinidia arguta var. hypoleuca
GAAGGAGTAAGCATTCTTAATTTAATTTTTTAATTATAATTATAACCTTTTAAAAAATAATTATTTCTAAATCAAAAAGGCTAAAAATGATAAAATTGTAAAAATTCACAATCTCCTCTTCCCTTCCTTAATTATTATCAAACCAAATTGGAGGTAGGAAAGTTTCCCCTCCCTTTTCTCTTCTTAAACCAAAGGGAGTGGTATTGTAAGATCTCAAAATTTAGAAATCAAATTAAGTGCACTTAGAATCGACACGATAAATACAAATTATGTGAAAATACATGTTATATATGTAGTTTTAAAGCTTTTTATGTTCCATGTATTACATTATAATTTTCAAAATTTTTTACAAAGAAGAGAGAAAGAAGAAGAGATGAAAGAGAAAAGAATTTCGAGAGAGAGAGGTAGAAGAGAGACGGGCTAGGAAGTTCAAGAGGGAGAGAGAGAGAGAGAGCAATGAAGAAATCGTTTTGGGTTATTTTCACGAGGTAAACCTTTCCACTCTACAATCTTTTGTACTGTCTTCCATTTTGAAAAGTGTTATAGGACCTTATGTTCGAGTAATATGCCTTAGCATGTTTAAATGCTCATAATACTTTGAAAATACGGCACAAGGACGCTATTTTAGGATCACATGTCAAGTATAGGTTACGCCCTATTTTTATTTCAAAACCACAACTAATCTTTTGATTTGATTCAAGTTGCATAGAATCGTTGTCTCAAATACCTACAACTTTGCTTCAATAGGTATTTTCTAATTTCGAGGTTAGGTTTTTCAAAACAGGCTTGGAAGTCAAGCCAGGACAAATTCAGTTATCTATTTTTTCCTAGTAGGACTGGTTGAGGCTAGAGCTCAACCAGTTGATGATTTATGTTTGAAGCATTTGCTCTTACTGAACTGATTGAATCTTTTTTTTAACTGGTTGAACCTTTCTCAACTGGTTGAACTTTTCCTCAACCGGCAGAAGGTTATCCAGTTAAGTCACTACCTAATCTTATCCGGTTGAACCTTTCTCTCAACCGTTCAACCAATTGAGGCTTGAAAACTAGACTCAACTTTTGACCAACTGAACCTCTATTGTTGGCACTGTCTTCTATCAGCAAACTTATTTCCATTGAAAAGATTTAAGTTAAAGTTACCTTTCCTTTTACTTTAAGTTTACAATGTAAATAAGAAAATAACTCCCATTTGGATTCAATAAAAAAATACAAGAAAATGTAATTTCCATTAAATAAAAAAGTAAAATTTTTATTTTAGTACAAAAACGGTTTTCGGCAATTATTTTAAAAATAATTCTTCTTGCTATTGAAGGTATAATTTGTAATAAAAATTTCATAAAATCAGTTTTGACTAATTAATGTATAAAGAACAATGTTCGGAAAAAAAATGTTTGAAGAAAATAATATTTC
Organism: Actinidia arguta var. hypoleuca; assembly: GCA_030159115.1. Lineage (NCBI taxonomy): Eukaryota > Viridiplantae > Streptophyta > Magnoliopsida > Ericales > Actinidiaceae > Actinidia > Actinidia arguta. The sequence goes on from BRYE01000025.1 coordinate 15,011,866, forward strand.
AAAGTTTTAATTTCCACCTTTAGCCAAATTTTGACGAAAAAATAATTTTTTTAGGAAAACATTTCATGAAAACCTCTCTTGAGAGTCTCTTTCACCATGCACTTATCCAACCGTAGTCTCTAATACTAATCATTGAAATGAATGAAACCTACGGGAATTGACTCGGGCTCTCCTAAGGAACCCAAGGAACAAATGTAATGCAAAATCCAATTGACTGAGGTAAGTAACCTTCATCTCTAAAGAAGAGTAGATTATTTTTATGCTATGATATATGCATGAAATTATGTTATGATATGAGAAACAAAACCGTGGAGTAAATATGAATCTTTTGGAAATGATTTTGTATATATATACCTATGCATCTCATGTTTTTACTTTTTGGGAAGATAATCGACGCCGGCGCACCTCAACTTGCGGGGGTGGATTTGTTTAAACCCGACTAAGGACGGGCGATCATATTGTATACTGTATATTTTTAAGAACTATGTTGACTCAGATATAGTCAAACAACATGTATACGTATGAACGTTGAACATGTTATTTCTTTAATAACCCTTCTTGCAATCTTTTTTTTTTTTTAATTTCATATTTGGAATTTTGTTTGATGGGTGGATTTCATTTTTTTCTATTTTGTTTAAGAAAAAACGTGAGAAACTAGAGTTGGCTTATCAGTGTTGATTTATTTGTGTTCGTTAATTTGTTGCAATTATAATGACAAACTGTTTGATGAATGTAATATCTATTTTTCTCTGACTTTTATATTCAAGGTTTATTGTTTTGGTTCTTATTTTTTTTCTTTCATTTCTGTATTTGTTTATTATCATTCGGAAAGTATTAGACATTTGATTAATTTGCTATTGATTATTTTTGTTTATTTTCAATTTTAAAGTGTTACATGTTGTGTTTCCAATGATTCTAGAGCTATTCTTATGTTTCCTATGATTGCCAGAAATGTATTAGACATTGGAGTGATTTGCTATTGTTAATTTTTGTTCATTTATTTTCGAAATTTAAGTGTTTCATGTCATGTTTTCAATGATTTCCTACTAATTCTTTGATTTTCTTGACCTGTTTTTTATTCAATTATATT
>BRYE01000025.1:15035455-15040455 GCA_030159115.1 Actinidia arguta var. hypoleuca
TCATATTTGTCCATAAAAACTATGAACTCGAGAGTAAACTATTATGCGTATATGATCTAATTATGTGATGACAATATCCGATCAACCTAAGTGTTTGCATACATTATATACTAAACGAGCCTTGTATTATGAAAGATTTCAATCAAATCATTGAGACTAGAGCGGATCACATATGATGCAGACATAACGGTATTTGTGAATATTGGGCAAGTGTAACCTCTTAATTTACTTTGTTTAATGTAATAGAGCATAACTAATTGATACCTCACTATTGAAGAGAGTAGCTTCTGGGCGGTCTATTTAGCAAATCGTCTAACTACATTTTCCAACATCCTCTAAAAATTATTTTTTTTTCCTTTGTGAGTAATTATTCAGTGCCCGGAGTAGCATGAGTCAATTACACACTTATTTGGTAGAGTTACAGCTCATTGATCACTTGAATTAATTGATAATATAACAAAGGAAAATTAAGATTAGTGGCAGGTACAGAGTCAGGATTTAGGTTCAGTAGTGTCAAAATTAAAATTATCAGAATTTATGTCCAGTGAGGTTAAAATTTTTAGAACTTATATTCAGAGGAGTCAAAAATATAGAATTTAGGACAAATTACTATTTTTTGTGTAATCAAAATTATAGAATTTATAAATTTTATGGGCAAATTGCTATTTTTTATGAGGTCAAAATTGTATTTATAATAAATTATATAGATAGTAGTGTAATTTTTTTCTATTAAGATCAATTAACCCTATTTGTCCTTATATGGATCCGCCCACGATTGGTGTTATCCTTGGGTGATGAGACAAAACTCCTTTTGATATACTCTAACACTTTCTTGAGAGACATTTAGATATATTAAATCCCTAAATAAAGGATGTGCTTTTATTTTTTTGAGCCCTGAAACCATTCTTATTAGTGATGTGATAACAAATGTTTAAGGGGGGATGTTTTTACTCCAACAAGTGATGTAGACAACTACTTACTTTAGTTTAATGTTAATTGGATTAATGATTTTGAATGCACACCCCATGTGGAGGCCAATGTGGCTAGTGTTCCTTGGTGAGCTTAGAGCTTCTTTAATGGCGTGATAAAACACCATGTTAAGGTTAAGGTTAAGGTAAATGTTAACAAGTGATTATGAGGCATCGATTAAGAAATTTTAAAATTATTTATACCATATATGTACATATATTTTATGTATTTTTATCCAATGTCACATGGACACTCGTTAAAAAAATTGTAAAGTTAAAATGTGGCAAGACGTCTCCAAAAATATTTTTCCGTCTCCTTATCATTTTTCTTTCCAAATTATAAGATTGTCAAACTTTGTGCCAAATTTAACAAAGTTCTCCTCGTCTCTCTCATAATAGCATCAATCAACAAGCATTTATGTTATAAGAAAAATAGAATAAATAATATTAATAAGATTTGGGCTGAGTTGCTAAATTATGACAATTTAACATCGTAGCATGTCAAAATTTACTTTGGTATCATTATTTTGATATACAAAGTTAGACGATTCAACTGTTCGAAATTATTTGATCATTTATTTTTTATTTTTTATTTTATCAATAAATTCTTAATCCAAACACAACAAAGTTTATTGAATGAAAGCTATTAAGTTTAGTTTATTGGAGTTGAGTACTACAAAACCATAAAGAAACCAAGCATTTTGGGTTGGAATCCATGTGAAGACAATCATGAGCCAAACAAAAGATTTTCAAGTATGCGAGTGGAATCTAACCTTCACATTGCTTCCGTACAGGGAAATAGTATATTATGGGTAAATTACACTTTGCATCCTTACACTCATTGAAATCTCACTTTATACTCATTATTTCAATTGTGGTAGTTAATCCCTTACGTAGTAGGCCAAGTGTCAATTTGCCCCTTTCGCCCATATTTTATTCAATTAAGGATGGTGTGAATTTTTTTTGTGGACGAAAGAGTCAATGTGACACTTGACCTAAAGGATAAGGTATTGATTGACATAATGAGAAACTAATTGTGCAAAGAGAATTTTGTAAAAGTACAAGGATGCAAAGTGTAATTTCGCTTATTATTAGTTTTGGACAAACAAGGGATGTGTGAGTGGGGTTTTGGTCCCCTAGCCCTAGCTAGTAGAAGCTATGACCTTCTTTTGCCCTAGATTGGGACTTCCCCAATTAGGACTTTTATGCTGCCCAAAGGATGTGGTTCTGGTCCATCAAACCTCATATCCGCAGGCCCCTTGCTTCTTCTACCTTCTTCTCCTTTATATCTTTGAAAGGGACAAAAATTTCAGGTGATAGTTACTATAAATTTTCTTGGTCTTCCATATTATCACCTGTCATTACAAGAATTTAATCCATTAACATGTCGTAGAGAAATTTAGAAACACTTGCCATTAGTTTGGATGAAAAACAGGGGCGGATCAATCAAGGGACAAGTGGGGTCAATTGATCCTACTAATTTTTTTTCGTATTTTTAGCCAAAAAAAAAATTACACTTTCACCTTAATAGAAAAAAAATACACTACTTGGATCCCACTGAAAAAAAATTATACTATTATTTTAAAATTTTATGATTTTGACCACACTAAACTAATCTCCTGGCTCCGTCCCCTGCTGATATACATCAATCTATAAATCTCATGGAGTTATGTGGTGATAAATAAACGTAAAGAGAGAATTCTGCATGTGATCCATACCAAAAGTGGAAAGAAAATTGCCCCTTCTTAGTTTATAGCATAAACTCATAAAAGAGACATAGGCTCCGTTTGGTACCAATTTTTCGGTTAGCTTTTTTTAAGCTTATAAGCAAAAAAAATCAAAAAAAATAATTTTTTTTCTTTTTTCTTTTTTCTTTTTTCTTTTTTGTTTTTTTGCTTATTTTTTAGTTAAAGAAAATCCAGAAAAATAAAAAAAAATAAAAAATCTTGACTTTTTTGATAGCAAACTTAAAAAAAAGTTTGGCTTTTAAGTATTACCAAATGGGATCAGAGGTCACTGTGGGGTTTTGGCTCCCTACAGGGTTGCAGGGAGTCAAAACGACGTCGTTTTGATCGAATTTTTTTTTCTTTCCAAAACGATGTCGTTTTGAGAGAATACATTTTTAAGGTAAAATGACGTCGTTTTGGGCTCCCTGCAACCCTGCAGGGAGCCAGCTCATTGCAAGAAACCCTCGCCCTACCAAATGGGCCCAGAATATTCCAAACTAAAAAACAAAACTTGGCATCTTTATATCCATCTTAGTGGGTTCATAAACATTAATGTCTGCATAAATATATGTATAATAGAACAATTATTTGAAGCTCATTAGTTTACAAAGTTGGCTAATGATGCGTCATTAGATATAATGCATTGTGATCTCTGTAATCACTGATAATTGAACTTTCCTATTTGCCATTTTTTCAGAAGGCACAGGCTTCTTATCACTAGATGAAGAGAAGTAGAGGGTGACGCAGCGGATGACGTTGTATGGCTAAACCATAGCCTTAATTTTGCAATGAAAAGCTATTAATAAAGTTTAGCCATTAATTAATCTAAGCAAATAGAAGCACTCTTCATAAAAGTTTTTTAACTTTCCTTAATCAAAAATACTCTCTTTAATCTAGTGTTAGTGTTAGTGTTAGTGTGTGTGTGTGTGTGAAATGATTTTGGAATTATCAGCTTCAATTCTTCTCCTTAGAATGAAAAGAGATTACCAGTTTTGTGAATGATAGAAATATGGCATGACATTGAGCACCCTCAAAAATGAAAACTTAAGGAATCAGAAGAAAAAAATTATTTAGAGTATAATATTTTGCACTTGGACTAAAATCTCACTTTTTTTCTTTACTTCCAATTGTGTCAATCAACTCCTTACAGATGCCAATGTGATTCTTGTGTCTATTTTTCGTTCAATTAAGATTCATAGGGCCGCTTCTTATAAGGCCGCATAGATTCTTTCTGTCACCTAATTTAATAGCACAGAAAAGTTATAAGTACTACATAGTGCAAAATGAGATTTTAGTTAAAATTCAACGGCAAAAAATCTAATTTACCAGTTGAAAGAAGCCACGAGTAGAAAAACAAGATCAAGAAAACGGCAATAAACTTTTATGGTGATAGATTAGGTTGTAAGCTAGCTGCTGATCTACTCAAAACTTAGAAATTTAGGCATTTGATTTAATTGACTAGTGCTAACAATATGTCACAAACACAGAAAGCAACTTTTCTCAGCCAAACAAGAAAATGAAAACTTGTTGAAGCTCATTCTTTGTTGAGCTTTCGTTGCTGGCAAGTATTGACGATTGGCCAGAAAAAAAACTAATGGTACACGAATACTGCATCGAATCTCTCTAAATCTCTAAAAATGAAGCTTTGCCTATCCTAATTTTCCTTTCCAGACATAGGGTTCTTATACTAGATACAAAGTTGAAGGTGACATATGGGATGATGTCTAAACCATGGCCATGGATATTTTTTTATGGAAAGTTCATTACAAAGTTGGCTCATTTATTAACATAAGAGTACTCTTCCGTAATACTATAACTCATTCAAACCCCATTAAGACTATATTTAGATCAAGGATTGAGTGAGTGAAAAAGAAAATAAAAACTTAGAGGATTCAGTAATTCCGGACTGTTCTCAACACAACCTTAGAGCACCCAAGAAGTCCCAGTTATGAAGTGAAAGGAAAAGATTAACGGAAAAATAAAAAGTTAATAAATTTATAAATATTATTTTTTTATATTTAATGATGTATATTTTTTCCTTATGGATATATATAAGAGAGAGAGAGAGAGAGAGACCAGAAGAACTCCTGGTAAAAACACTTGGGTTGGGCCGTATCAATCTGGGTTTGGGATTCGGCCAATCCGTAAACCATCCTAATAGGCAGTCCATCGACAAACTGGGCCATTCAGAACCACCGACTGGGCTTCTTCATTTCTCCTATCGGCAGAAGGCCCACTACCAACACCAACCGAAGGCCCAAGTGTGAACACAACCAAGGCCTTGTTTGGAACGCGTCGGAAGAAA
>BRYE01000025.1:15100455-15102955 GCA_030159115.1 Actinidia arguta var. hypoleuca
TAAAAAAATAATATAATAGATAATGTATTTCGTAACACAACCAATAAAATATTTTCAGTACCATTAACTAATTAATATTTTAGCCAATAAAAATAAAACTTATTTTTATTTATGTAAAAGCTTAACACAAAAACTAATAAGCACAAATGACAGAGATGCTCTAAAACGAAACTATGGTTCAATGGAAAAGGTTTGTCTTTTCTTTTAAACGGAAGAAAATGTTATAAACGTTGTGCAAAATCTTTAAAAAAAAAAAAAAGAAAAAAAAGGGGGGTTCTGTGCCGCCAGCCCATTAACAAATGACATGTAAAATTTATATCTCGTGGGAACTAACGTGTCAATTTTTAGGCTTTAATTTTTTAAACACGCTTCAAACTATCTCTTGTCAGTTCACTGTCATCGTATTAAAAGTGTATTGTATTGATTTTTTTAATTATTTAATTATATTACATGTACTCCTTTTGTTATTAATCTGTTTAAAATAGTGATGAAAATCGATATTTAATTAAATATTCTTACATCTAAAATATTTTTTTTAAAAAAAGAATATTTTAAATATAAAGATATATAATTGAAATATATGGACAATATGTAATTAATTTTTATTATTATTTTACATAAATTAATAATGAAAGAGATGTAAGTAATATAATTAAATAATTAATGAATTCATTATAATTTATAAATAAGAAGATAAAAGTGATAAAAACGATAATTTTCGGTCTCAAGCCCAATTTTTATTGATGCAAAAAACATTGAAGATAGGGGAATAGGCAATAAAAAACCGTTTGTGGCCAGAATTTGAGAGAGAAAGCCTCTCTCCCTCTCTCTCTCTCTCTCTCTCTCTCCTCTAGATTGAAGCTAGTTGTTTAGTCCATGGCTTCTTCTTCTTTCACTCTCCCAATCCTTCAAGGTCCTCTTTTTCACAAATCCCACTTCCTTGGCCAAACCTGCCCAATTACCAAAATGCCCTCAGCCTCTATGAAGATGAGTGCCAAATTCAACCTGTATGAAATAATGGGAGGCAGAGGCCTCTGCAATGGTGAAGCAGGCATCAACCAAGAACTCCAAAAGACCATCACCCAAGAACAACAGCCACAGTCATCCGATCAAGAAAAGTCACCGGAACCGATGGCCGAGATCATCCCAGAAGATGGATTTGGAAAGGAGTTGCTAGGCCTGACGGGTGGGTTCCCAGGAGGCGAAAAGGGTCTGAAAAAATTCATTGAGCAAAACCCACCTCCCCAAAAGCCAACAGCCCAAGAATTGGACACAGTTGGGCTCAGTCAGGGCCTGACCAAGAAGCCAAAAACGCCGGAACTGCCACTGCTGATGCCTGGAATGATTGCTATTGTCAAGAACCCAAACAGCCCCTATCATATGTACTGTGGGATTGTGCAGAGAATCACGGATGGCAAGGCTGGGGTGCTTTTCGAGGGTGGGAATTGGGACAGATTGATCACTTTCAGGCTCGACGAGCTCGAACGACGCGAGAAGGGCCCTCCCATGGTTAGTCCCTTGTCTGTTGTGCTTGAAGCTTTGGTAGAGAAAGACTCTTGATTTTAGCTCTGCTATGTCATTTCATTTCTGCATAGCAAATCATGTATGTAAGTGTATATTTGTATTGATCCAATTTGAGGTATCAAGAAGAGCTTTATGCTGTCTCATTGTGTTGCTCTTTAGATTGTGTTATGGACCCTGATAGTGGTGATCATCAGTCTTTCAGGCAGTTGAAGCGTAGATTAACATTTCACAATTTTTTTAAAAAAAAAATGTTTAATAACAAAATCATCAATCTACGAAAAACAGTAAAGAAATAATAGTAATAATTATGCGCACAAAATAACACAGAGATTTACACGACAGTGTTCTTATGCCCCTGACTAAGAGAGAAGACATATCCTCTATATTCAATGGCCTCGTTTATTTGCCCGGACTAAGCGGGACTGGACAACGAATCCAGTCTAATCCCGCCCGGGAGGGAGGGTGGAATTCCTTGTCCGGAACTAGGCTTAGAGATGAAATTACTTTTTTGTCCTAATTCGTTCAAGTAGTCCGGAGACTAATAGTCCGGAGAATGTTAATCCGAGGCCAAGTAGTTCGGAGACTATTAATCCAGAGACTCCTTATCCAGTCCGACAAACAAACGAGACCAATAAAATTTATAACGATTGACCTCTCTATGCTTCTTTTAGATTCCAACCTCTCTCTTACAAGATTTCGGTCCTTGGCCACGGCTGCTCTGCCTTCGTAAGAGGGCATAATATAACTCGGGCCTCAACCGACAGAATCAAAGCCAATTCTTTGCAATTACATCACTTTGCAAATAAACACAATAAATCTCCAAAGTAACTGACAAGTATATGCTCTCTTATTGTCAAAACAAATATCGATACTTGTATATTTTTCTAGGATTGTCTTCCAACCATAAGCTTCAATGAACCACACGTTTCAACCGACTTCGATGCAGGGTCCGAGTTTTGGGGCCTGAGGCGAGCTC
>BRYE01000025.1:15157955-15177955 GCA_030159115.1 Actinidia arguta var. hypoleuca
ATTAATCTTTAAATTCAAACATCAAACCTAATTTAAAGTTTGAATTTGTAAGTGATGAGTAAATCTAAATTTTTTATTTAGGAAAGGTGTCGGTGTGGTACAATCTCATACCCGACATTTTCAGTCCATACTGGGACCAGAGAGAAGTAAAGGCACTATGGCTGAATTTGGATCAAGAATTTGATAAAATAAAAAAATAAATAAATAAACGATTCAACCGCTTAAGACTATTAAATTATTCTCTCTCTTTTTTTTCTGACTCAATCCTTAATCCAAACACAGTTTAAGATAATTGTGATCACACTAACTGTTCCTTATCCACCCAAACACCAACATGGCCTCGGTCGCAAAGGCTACTAAAGAGGCAACTGCATGATTTAATGAAACATTGACAATACAAGATTAAGTGTGTGAGAACTGAGGATCGGTAACATGTGAAACCATATCTCTGTGTTTCATATCTATGAGCCAGGGTCTCTTTCTTTCTTGTACCGTTTTTAGAGCCACACATATATATATATATATATATATATATATATATATATATATATATATATATATATATATATATATATATATATATATATATATATATATATAGAAGGTTGTAAATTAGACGCATAGGACTAGTATTAGGTTGTAAATCTTGTTAAGTTATCTACAGAAGAATCCTCTATAGATACTTCAGATAGTGAAATTGCTAATCTAGAAAATCAATTTAATGTTAACAAATTAAAATATAATAACAAACCTAATAATGAGGTTTCAGTCACAAAGAATTGGTATACACGTCCCAGTCCACCTGACCTTCAATTTGAAGAAAGGAACTTGGATAATCAATTCTCTGTTGAAGCTAAAAAATTATATGAGTGGAATATAGATGGTTTAAGTGAACATAATATTCTACAAAAATTACATCACATGTCAATGGTTGCAAACAGTTATCTTACAAACTATTTAGATTATTCCCAGTCAGATATTATTGATCTTTTAGCATCTGGTTTTACAGGAATGCTAAAATCGTGGTGGGATAAGTATCTCTCAGAAGATCTGCGAGAAAGCATTAAACATGCTGTCCAGATGGATGAGAATAACTTTCCTATTTTTGATGAAAACACAGGGTCAGGAATACCTGATGCAATTAACACATTAATATATACAATTATTAAACATTTTATTGGAACCCCTAGTGATATTCACTCTAGGATCCATGATCAACTCAGTAACCTAAGTTGCCCAACACTTAGTGATTTTAGATGGTACAAAGATGTCTTTACAACTAGAGTTATGATTAGGGACGATTGCACCGCCCCTTTTTGGAAAGAAAAATTTATTAATGGATTACCTAGTCTTTTTGCTCATAAGATTAGAGATGTACTTAGTCAACCTACAGGTCAAATAGAATACGATAAGTTAACCTATGGAGATATCATTAGCACAATTCAGAAAGAAGGATTAAGAATGTGCATTGATATGAAAATTAGTAAACAAGCTAAGAGTGATAAACATAGAGCTAAATACGAGTTAGGAAACTTTTGCGAGCAGTATGGTCTCCCATCAGTCGCACCTAGTAAAAGAAATCGTATTAAAACATTTAAGCCGTATAAGTCACATAAGAAAAATAAGTATAAAACTACACACTACAGTAAAAATAATAATAATTTTTATAGTAAACCTAAAAGCAAACTATCTAGTAAGCCATATAAACATACTAAGTCTAGTAAAGAAGTTATCTGTCATAAATGTATATATATATATATATATATACAATTAGACGCATTTTTAAATATAAAAGAATTGAAGAACAGTTAGCCAGTAAACAACTTAGTCAAAAGATTGAGCAATTTAGAACTAAGCTAGAACAACAAGTCTGTTCTACTCTACCTAGTGCCTTCTGGCATAGAAAGAGTCATATAGTCAGCCTACCTTATGTCAAAGACTTTACTGAAAGTAAAATACCAACTAAGTCTAGACCTATTCAAATGAATGCAGAACTCCTAGAAGTCTGTAAGTCAGAAATAAATGATTTATTAAAAAATAAAATCATTAGTAAAAGTAAGTCACCTTGGTCATGTTCAGCCTTTTATGTAAATAAAAGTTCTGAAATTGAACGAGGAGTTCCCAGATTAGTAATTAATTATAAACCGTTAAACGAAGTCTTAGAATGGATTAGATATCCAATTCCTAATAAAAAAGACTTGATTAAAAGACTTAGTAATGCATGTGTATTCTCTAAATTTGACTTAAAGAGTGGATTTTGGCAGATCCAAATAAATCCTAAGGATAGGTACAAGACTGCCTTTACCACACCCTTTGGTCATTACGAATGGAATGTAATGCCATTCGGATTAAAGAATGCACCTAGTGAATTTCAAAACATAATGAATGAGATATTTAACCATTATAGTCAATTTTCAATTGTTTATATTGATGATGTTCTTTTATTTTCTCAGTCTATAGAAGAACATTGGAAACATTTGAAAATCTTCTTGGAAATAGTCAAACATAATGGATTAGTCATCTCTTCATCAAAGATAGAGTTATTTAAAACCAAAGTCAGATTTTTAGGTTATCATATTCATCAGGGAACATTTATCCCAATTAACAGGTCAATTCTATTTGCGGATAAATTCCCAGATGAAATCACTGATAAAAACCAGTTACAGAGGTTCTTAGGATCCCTCAACTACATAGCAGAATTCTACAAAGACCTTAGGAAAAAGTGTCAACCCCTCTTCGAGAGATTGAAAGATAACCCTCCTCCTTGGTCTTCTATTCACACTGCTATAGTCAAAGAGTTAAAACAATATGTCAAGACCTTGCCCTGTCTTGGCATTCCTACTGAAAAGTCATTCAAAATTATTCAAACTGATGCCTCTGATGTTGGTTACGGAGGTATTCTCCTACAAAAAGTCACTTCCAGTTCTCCTGAACAAATTGTTCGTTTCCATTCAGGAACCTGGAATTCTGCACAAGTAAACTATAGTACTATAAAAAAAGAAATTTTATCTATTGTACTATGTATTAGTAAATTTCAAGATGATATTTTGAATCAAAGATTTTTGGTCAGAGTCGATTGTAAAAGCGCAAAATACGTTTTACAAAAAGACGTTCAAAATATTGCTAGTAAGCAAATATTTGCTAGATGGCAAGCCATTTTAAGCATATTTAATTTTGATATTGAATATATTAAAGGTAGTCAAAATTCTATTCCTGATTTTCTTACCAGGGAATTTTTACAGGGGAAGCCATAGCCATACACATGCCTTTTCCTTGTTCCCACTACAGAAACAGAATAGCCTTATATAGTAAAAATATTAAAACCCTTTGGGCAGAAGTTGATAGTCTTCTTCAACTCCCTGAATTTAATCCACTGATACTAAGTCACTATGACAGAATCTGTCAGCTCCACAGAGAGATTAGTCATTTAAAAAGACATTTGATTATTCTTAGTTATTGCTAATTTCTTTTAGGTTAACTAAGTTAATAGACAAGGAAAAGTCTTTTAATCTTTTTAATTGGATAGACTCGGGTCTGTTTAAGAATTTAAACATTACTCGTTGACCTAAAGGTTTAGTAGAAATTCCTTTAGTATCAATACTAAATGGATACAATAGATAGAGAAAAGGTAATCCTAAAATTACTCTATCTGTTATATTTTTTACTAAAACAAAAGATGTTTTAAAGCAAACTCCATCTTGACATATGTGAACTTTAGGTAATTTATAATTTACTCTTAAATTACTTCCATTAGCAGCATTTAATCTTTCAGTAGTTTTGTGATAGTATTTAGTAGGAATTATTCCTTCTTGAATACAATTCACATCAGCTCCTGAGTCGACTAAAGCAATGGCTTCTAACTCATAGTTATTTATTATCAATTTAACTTTAACCTGCCATTTTTGTATATTAAGTTTTTTAATTGTATTTAACTTACTACTATCTTGACTTAGAGGTTTACTTTTCTCAGATTCGTCTGAAGAAGACTCATCTGATGAATTACCAGTTTTCCCTAGCTTGGTAAATTGATCATTAATTTTTAATACTGTTATTTCATCTTCTAATTGTTTATCTTTAACCTTTAAATCTTTTATTTCTTTCTTAACTAGATTTATCTCATGTTGTAAATCTTGTAGGGTTACTTCTTTTTGTTTATCTTTTTTAAACCTGTTTAAAGTGTCGTTTAGACTTATAACTGGTTTACTACTTTTAGGTTTACTATCAGTCCACAGATTCCTAAGTTTACTAATGTATTGCTTTTTTAATTCTTCATTTTCTATTTTACTAATTAATTCTATGAGGACATTTTCTTCTTCCTGAAGTTTAGTAATAACATTTAATTTACAACAATTATCCATACAACCTATTTTAATATCTTCATCTTCACTAGGGTAGTTACTAGATGAACTAGACTTAGAGTTGTGTTGACTATCAGACTTATCTTTATCTGACTCATAACTAGTTATATTAGTTAATTTGAATATTTTAAATATCCTATTTTTATCTTCTTCTGATATCTGTAATTTATTAATTTTAGCTTTTGACCAACATTCATTTTTATAATGACCTTTCTTACCACATTTATGACAGATAACTTCTTTACTAGACTTAGTATGTTTATATGGCTTACTAGATAGTTTGCTTTTAGGTTTACTATAAAAATTATTATTATTTTTACTGTAATGTGTAGTTTTATACTTATTTTTCTTATGTGACTTATACGGCTTAAATGTTTTAATACGATTTCTTTTACTAGGTGCGACTGATGGGAGACCATACTGCTCGCAAAAGTTTCCTAACTCGTATTTAGCTCTATGTTTATCACTCTTAGCTTGTTTACTAATTTTCATATCAATGCACATTCTTAATCCTTCTTTCTGAATTGTGCTAATGATATCTCCATAGGTTAACTTATCGTATTCTATTTGACCTGTAGGTTGACTAAGTACATCTCTAATCTTATGAGCAAAAAGACTAGGTAATCCATTAATAAATTTTTCTTTCCAAAAAGGGGCGGTGCAATCGTCCCTAATCATAACTCTAGTTGTAAAGACATCTTTGTACCATCTAAAATCACTAAGTGTTGGGCAACTTAGGTTACTGAGTTGATCATGGATCCTAGAGTGAATATCACTAGGGGTTCCAATAAAATGTTTAATAATTGTATATATTAATGTGTTAATTGCATCAGGTATTCCTGACCCTGTGTTTTCATCAAAAATAGGAAAGTTATTCTCATCCATCTGGACAGCATGTTTAATGCTTTCTCGCAGATCTTCTGAGAGATACTTATCCCACCACGATTTTAGCATTCCTGTAAAACCAGATGCTAAAAGATCAATAATATCTGACTGGGAATAATCTAAATAGTTTGTAAGATAACTGTTTGCAACCATTGACATGTGATGTAATTTTTGTAGAATATTATGTTCACTTAAACCATCTATATTCCACTCATATAATTTTTTAGCTTCAACAGAGAATTGATTATCCAAGTTCCTTTCTTCAAATTGAAGGTCAGGTGGACTGGGACGTGTATACCAATTCTTTGTGACTGAAACCTCATTATTAGGTTTGTTATTATATTTTAATTTGTTAACATTAAATTGATTTTCTAGATTAGCAATTTCACTATCTGAAGTATCTATAGAGGATTCTTCTGTAGATAACTTAAGTTCATTTTGATTAATAACATGTATAGAAGAGCTTTCTTCCTTCTTAGCTTCAAGCTTAGAGAAGATTTCTTCTAATTTTTTAATATGATTCTTATCCTTACTAGTATTTAATCCAAGTTTGTTTCTGTTACTAGGTAATTTAACTATAGGCGTTTCTAGACTTTTACTAGTAGAGGGTTTTTCTACTGGATGACTTTCAACTATAGTTTCTATCTTATCTAGTGGTTTACCAATAGTTTTTAAGCATTGATTAGTGTAATTGTTTTGTTCTATGACCTTTTTAAATTCGGTATTATCACCAGGTACTTTAAAAGGCGAAGCTTTTATTACTGTTTCCTTATGTTCTATATGTATAGTTTCTAAAGGAGGATGACTAGAAGTAATTTCTTTACTATCATCAGTTTTCCATTTACTTTTAGTAATCGTATTTACCTTCTTATAATAATTTTCTAAGTAATCAAAGAAATTAATTTCACTTCTTATTTCATTCATAAATGACTGCCAGGAGTGAAGAATTCTCTTTCTTTTACTTTCTGAGTAATTATTCTTATATTCTTTTCTTTTTGACTTGTTATATTTTGAGTTAAATTCATCATAAAGTTTTACTAAGTCAAATTTAAATTCAGTTTTAATTGTTAATAACTGTGGGTTAATTGGCGTGCTTACTTCAAAATCTGTTTGTGTAGGTGACTCATTGGAAGACTCTACTTCTTCTTCTTCCTCTCTATTTCCAAAGGGAGGGTGTCTGCTGTATCTAGCTTTACTAATTTGCGGAGAGGACTCAACTCCTTTTAATTTAGTTTTAGTATTTACTGGGTTAATAAAATCTATATCATTTTTGTAAATATTTGAGATGTTTTCTCCATCTATGCTATGCCTAGAGGGATTTTTACTATGTTTTTTAGAAGTACTTCCTAGACTGGTAGTAATACTTCTATTATCAAAGCTATGTCTAGAAGGTGTATTTCTTCTTAAATCTTTAAAGCTTATATTGACTGTTCCGTCCGGATTCTGTTGAATAAAGTCTAAATCATCAGCTTCATTTACTATGTTCTTCTGATAATTTTCATTGTTTAATATCCAACTATCTGGAAGAGTAACTTCTTCCCAAATGACTGGTCTGGGTATTCTGATATTAGCATTATCAGTACTACTTTTAATAAGTAAAGTTTGACCATTTGGACTTTTAACTAGTGCTTGTGCATTTAAATTAGTTTTCATACACTTATAATATATTCTATATATAAGTGCTACTGTGTGACTTCCTTCTAACATTTCTGTGAAGGCACCTGTGGTTTTAATATTTAAAGTAACTGCTTTAGTAATATGCGGATCACCAAGACTTAGGGTAAAATCAGGATAACAGTTGAAATGAACTGGTCCATCATTTAATCCTGTTTCAAGTAATCCCATAAGACTAGTTTTAAAATTTTTAAATCTAGCATCTCTTAATCCTAAGATAATAGACGCATTTTTACCTTTAATTGTTAATGGTTTTACTGCGACTTGGACAAGTCCTATGTGAATAAAATTGTGACCTCTAGATCTATGTTCTTTCATAGACTCTTTACTAAGTAAACTACATGACTCGTACTCCTTAGTTAAGGCGTAAACTTGTTCAACAGTTTTTACCTTCATATCTGTAATAAAAGATGACTGTAAAAAACTTGTTTTATAAATTTGTTTAATTGGGATTTTAGGTATGTTCCAATTACCTAAATCAATATCTAAATCCTGATATTCATGTTCTTCTTCATTAACTATATTTGGTATAGTTGTCAAAGAAGACCGTGAGCTAACTGAAGAGTTACTTCTAAACAATCGACTCATAACTCTAGTTTTCTAAAAGTATTTTACTCAATCTAAGTTCTTGACTCATTCACTATGTTTTCAGCACATACGTTGGTTTCACACATACCGCACGTAGACTCCCTATACCCTAAACTGCCTGGTCTTACGCTCCGTCTGCCGGGTCTTACTCTGGGTTCTGGGACAAGAGGTAGAGTGGCTACTCACAAGGTGGCTTTAACAAAGTAATGGGTCGAGGACTCTGACTGGGTAAAGACTTCTCAAAAACAAGGGTTTAGAGAAGAGAGTGAAAAAGTGACTGATCAATTGACTCAACAATCGTGTTTGGCTCTGATACCATTTAAGACTAATGAAAGCGGAAGCAGAATACAGAAAATAAATAATCAGAAAGAAATAGATAACGAACAAGTTATGACTGAAATTAAACTTTTATTAAAGAAATACAAGTAAATTAACTTACAGTTTACTAAAAGCAGAAGATGCAGGCGCAAACTGCTACAGACATTTTTAACTTTTACTATTACAATAAGAGAAGGGTAGAGAGAAGTAGGGAAGGAGTACTGGGAATCCGACCCTTACATCTGAAGTTTAACTTCCTTTAAATAGGCGAAGAGAAGTGACTTTTTGTACAGGAAAAGTGTTACAGTGAAAAGTGAAATAGTGTTCAACCTTTCGGCTGCTTTTTCCTGTAGATGAATAGTGACTTTGGGTTGCCATTGGCTGGAAAAGTGACTTTTGACTGTTGATGAATAGCAGTATTTGTCGGAAAAGTGACTAGTGACTTCCCTTTGAATAATTATTTTGGCAGCTTTTCTGTCACTTTAATAGACAGTAGTGATTGAAGCCTAATAATTAAGCAAATGGGTCTTGGGCATCTTGTGACTGAAACGCGTAGGGCTTTGTACTAGAGGAATCAACTGAGGCCTCAGAACTTTGGCCTTCATCTTCAGATGACTCTTCTGTTGACTTTTCAATTTGGGCTTCTGCCTTGGCTTGGGCTTGGGCCTTGATAAATTGACTGAACATCTTGAGTAAGTCTTCATTGGTTGGACTAGAAGATTGGGCCTTTCTTTTGGATTTGCTAGAAGAAGGCCTGCTGGATTTGGATTTTGACTGTGAGGAAGCAGCTGGGATCTGCCTGGATGACTGATAAGGGTCCATGGGGACTTGTTGAATGGGAACCGTTGTGATCGGTTTGACTGGAGTTGGAACCTTTACTGGAAACTCTGTTTTTACTTGATCAATGACTCTGGGATGTTTGAACATATCCCACCATTTAACAAAATGAATTCTGGCAACAATGTTGTTGGACAAACTATATTGCCATTTGAAAATCCAAGGGACTTTGTATTTACTTATAAAAAGAAGTAGTATGGGGAATTGACTATTGTGAGCATTTATTTTGAACTGGGAAGAAAAATAGTTGACTTGGTCCATGAGTTCAACAGGAAGAATATCAGGAATTGCTCCATGATAATTCCACCATCTTAAGAACCATGAAGGAATGACTGACTTGAACTTATGGTCAAATTGGAAGAACCAAGAGTGGGTAAATGACTCATTTTGGTGAAGAATGACTTTGAACCAGGCCTCCGTATAATCATAATAATTATACTGGAGAGAATGACCAGGGAGTGTTCTTAAAAGGGAAGGATGACCCCACTCGTCAAGAGACACAATATTGTGAATATACATTGAATGATAAATAATCTTATTTTTGTTGACTCTATCAAAAATAGGTTTAAAGACGACTGACTCATGTTTTAATAGAATATCTTTGTAAAAAGAAATTGACTTATCTGGATGGTGAGGAATGAAATGCCATCCAGGAGGGAAGAAATGACTAACCAGATCAATAGGATCATGGATGTTCTTGTGGACTGGTTCTCTGTGAAAGAGATTATGGACTAGGGGTTTCTGGACATAATCTGACTTTGATGACTTGAAGGTGGTCATTTGAAGTTGACTAGCTGACTCTGAAGCAAGGACTGAGGAGTATGACTGTCTTGGAATTGTTCCAAGGGATTGAAACCTGTTGACTATAGTAAGAGGAGGAACAAGAGAAAGTTGTTTCTTGCTGGAAGATTCCTTCTTACTGGATGACATCTGAAAACAAAGAAATTAGCAATAACTAAGAATAATCAAATGTCTTTTTAAATGACTAATCTCTCTGTGGAGCTGACAGATTCTGTCATAGTGACTTAGTATCACTTGTTGTTCTAGCTTAGTTCTAAATTGCTCAATCTTTTGACTAAGTTGTTTACTGGCTAACTGTTCTTCAATTCTTTTATATTTAACTTCTTCTTTAAGATAGTTAATTTGACTTTCTTTTAGGTTAACTAAGTTAATAGACAAGGAAAAGTCTTTTAATCTTTTTAATTGGATAGACTCGGGTCTGTTTAAGAATTTAAACATTACTCGTTGACCTAAAGGTTTAGTAGAAATTCCTTTAGTATCAATACTAAATGGATACAATAGATAGAGAAAAGGTAATCCTAAAATTACTCTATCTGTTATATTTTTTACTAAAACAAAAGATGTTTTAAAGCAAACTCCATCTTGACATATGTGAACTTTAGGTAATTTATAATTTACTCTTAAATTACTTCCATTAGCAGCATTTAATCTTTCAGTAGTTTTGTGATAGTATTTAGTAGGAATTATTCCTTCTTGAATACAATTCACATCAGCTCCTGAGTCGACTAAAGCAATGGCTTCTAACTCATAGTTATTTATTATCAATTTAACTTTAACCTGCCATTTTTGTATATTAAGTTTTTTAATTGTATTTAACTTACTACTATCTTGACTTAGAGGTTTACTTTTCTCAGATTCGTCTGAAGAAGACTCATCTGATGAATTACCAGTTTTCCCTAGCTTGGTAAATTGATCATTAATTTTTAATACTGTTATTTCATCTTCTAATTGTTTATCTTTAACCTTTAAATCTTTTATTTCTTTCTTAACTAGATTTATCTCATGTTGTAAATCTTGTAGAGAGTGAAATCTTGTAGAGAGATATATAGTCACTCCTGGCAGTTTTTTAATTGTATTTAACCTACTACTATCTTGACTTAGAGGTTTACTTTTCTCAGATTCGTCTGAAGAAGACTCATCTGATGAATTACCAGTTTTCCCTAGCTTGGTAAATTGATCATTAATTTTTAATACTGTTATTTCATCTTCTAATTGTTTATCTTTAACCTTTAAATCTTTTATTTCTTTCTTAACTAGATTTATCTCATGTTGTAAATCTTGTAGGGTTACTTCTTTTTGTTTATCTTTTTTAAACCTGTTTAAAGTGTCGTTTAGACTTATAACTGGTTTACTACTTTTAGGTTTACTATCAGTCCACAGATTCCTAAGTTTACTAATGTATTGCTTTTTTAATTCTTCATTTTCTATTTTACTAATTAATTCTATGAGGACATTTTCTTCTTCCTGAAGTTTAGTAATAACATTTAATTTACAACAATTATCCATACAACCTATTTTAATATCTTCATCTTCACTAGGGTAGTTACTAGATGAACTAGACTTAGAGTTGTGTTGACTATCAGACTTATCTTTATCTGACTCATAACTAGTTATATTAGTTAATTTGAATATTTCAAATATCCTATTTTTATCTTCTTCTGATATCTGTAATTTATTAATTTTAGCTTTTGACCAACATTCATTTTTATAATGACCTTTCTTACCACATTTATGACAGATAACTTCTTTACTAGACTTAGTATGTTTATATGGCTTACTAGATAGTTTGCTTTTAGGTTTACTATAAAAATTATTATTATTTTTACTGTAATGTGTAGTTTTATACTTATTTTTCTTATGTGACTTATACGGCTTAAATGTTTTAATACGATTTCTTTTACTAGGTGCGACTGATGGGAGACCATACTGCTCGCAAAAGTTTCCTAACTCGTATTTAGCTCTATGTTTATCACTCTTAGCTTGTTTACTAATTTTCATATCAATGCACATTCTTAATCCTTCTTTCTGAATTGTGCTAATGATATCTCCATAGGTTAACTTATCGTATTCTATTTGACCTGTAGGTTGACTAAGTACATCTCTAATCTTATGAGCAAAAAGACTAGGTAATCCATTAATAAATTTTTCTTTCCAAAAAGGGGCGGTGCAATCGTCCCTAACCATAACTCTAGTTGTAAAGACATCTTTGTACCATCTAAAATCACTAAGTGTTGGGCAACTTAGGTTACTGAGTTGATCATGGATCCTAGAGTGAATATCACTAGGGGTTCCAATAAAATGTTTAATAATTGTATATATTAATGTGTTAATTGCATCAGGTATTCCTGACCCTGTGTTTTCATCAAAAATAGGAAAGTTATTCTCATCCATCTGGACAGCATGTTAGGCTTCAATCACTACTGTCTATTAAAATGACAGAAAAGCTGCCAAAATAATTATTCAAAGGGAAGTCACTAGTCACTTTTCCGACAGATACTGCTATTCATCAACAGTCAAAAGTCACTTTTCCAGCCAATGGCAACCCAAAGTCACTATTCATCTACAGGATAAAGCAGCCGAAAGGTTGAACACTATTTCACTTTTCACTGTAGCACTTTTCCTGTACAAAAAGTCACTTCTCTTCGCCTATTTAAAGGAAGTTAAACTTCAGATGTAAGGGTCGGATTCCAGTACTCCTTCCCTACTTCTCTCTACCCTTCTCTTATTGTAATAGTAAAAGTTAAAAATGTCTGTAGCAGTTTGCGCCTGCATCTTCTGCTTTTAGTAAACTGTAAGTTAATTTACTTGTATTTCTTTAATAAAAGTTTAATTTCAGTCATAACTTGTTCGTTATCTATTTCTTTCTGATTATTTATTTTCTGTATTCTGCTTCCGCTTTCATTAGTCTTAAATGGTATCAGAGCCAAACACGATTGTTGAGTCAATTGATCAGTCACTTTTTCACTCTCTTCTCTAAACCCTTGTTTTTGAGAAGTCTTTACCCAGTCAGAGTCCTCGACCCATTACTTTGTTAAAGCCACCTTGGGAGTAGCCACCCTACCTCTTGTCCCAGAACCCAGAGTAAGACCCGGCAGACGGAGCGTAAGACCAGGCAGTTTAGGGTATAGGGAGTCTACGTGCGGTATGTGTGAAACCAACGTATGTGCTGAAAACATAGTGAATGAGTCAAGAACTTAGATTGAGTAAAATACTTTTAGAAAACTAGAGTCATGAGTCGATTGTTTAGAAGTAACTCTTCAGTTAGCTCACGGTCTTCTTTGACAACTATATCAAATATAGTTAATGAAGAAGAACATGAATATCAGGATTTAGATATTGATTTAGGTAATTGGAACATACCTAAAATCCCAATTAAACAAATTTATAAAACAAGTTTTTTACAGTCATCTTTTATTACAGATATGAAGGTAAAAACTGTTGAACAAGTTTACGCCTTAACTAAGGAGTACGAGTCATGTAGTTTACTTAGTAAAGAGTCTATGAAAGAACATAGATCTAGAGGTCACAATTTTATTCACATAGGACTTGTCCAAGTCGAGAGAGATATAATAGGACGAATATATATATATATATATATATAGAGAGAGAGAGAGAGAGAGAGAGCGCTATTTACACACAAAAAAAAAAAAAAAACTTAATTAAAAAAATCTCCAAAGTGAGTATACATGTGAAAAGAACACAACAAAATCTAATCACCATTTGGGTTGTTAATACAAACTTAGAAGCCTAATATTCCAAATTTATATAACCTATTTGTTGTTCTTGACTCTTTCGAGTTGGTCACATGGTGGTTGTGATTTGTGAGAACTGAATAAATGGCACGTTTCATTTTCTTAGTTTGTATTTAGATATAAAAAAAATTGATGAAGAAAAAAAAAAAAAAAAAAAAGCTAGGGAATATTTCAGTTCTTCAAAAACCATTAGACAATCCCTCATTTTTTTTACACATCTACCCCTAGTCCTCGGTCTCCTACCAAGCATTATAGCATATATTAATAAAAAATATTTTGTAGGGTGTATGAATATGCGACGGTTGCTATATATATATATTTATGTGAGTCCTACTCATGTGAATACAGAGTCAAAGG
This sequence comes from Actinidia arguta var. hypoleuca, assembly GCA_030159115.1. Lineage (NCBI taxonomy): Eukaryota > Viridiplantae > Streptophyta > Magnoliopsida > Ericales > Actinidiaceae > Actinidia > Actinidia arguta. The sequence goes on from BRYE01000025.1 coordinate 15,171,526, forward strand.
TAGAGCTTAGGTTCAGTGAGATCAAAATTGTTAAAATTTATGTTTAGCAGAGTCAAAATTATAGAATTTAGGGTAAATTATTAATTTTTGTGATGTTAAAATTATCAGAACTTAAGTTTAATATAGTCAAAATTGTTAGAACTTATGTTCAGCGAGGTCAAAATTATAAAATTTATAGAATTTAGGATAAATTATTTTTTGTGAGGTCAAAATTATATTTATGATAAATTATATTAGGGATAGTAGTGTAAATTTTTTTAGTGGGGTTAATTACCCCCACTTGTCCTAGTGTGGCTCCATCCACACGTGTGTTGTGCTCAAAAATCGAATCACCAATTGTTAGGTAAAACACATGTTATTCTATAATCAATCAATAATGCCTACGTATACGGAGAACAATCAATAATGGGAAGATAATCACACCCCATTCACCTCAATCTCTAAATTCGCTCTCTCACAATATCTTTATCTTGCCTCTCACTCTCAGTAACTTTTTTCACAACTCACAACACACAAATATGATACTTAATTGTTATCATATTCTATTTAGGAAACATATCATAACTTAAGATTAACTAGTCAAGAGATAATTCTTTTAAGAATTCTAATAAATTCAGATAATTTCACTCTCACATGGACATTATATATGAACCAACTAAGCTTGGGCCAAAATATGTAAAACTGATACATTTAAGTATGCGAAGATTAAAAAGGAAAACAACAACAACTCATTTCATAGCGGATATGTGATACTTTTGAGGTGAACAAAAGAAGAAGTTAAAAACTAGGACCTCGAGCATCGGAAGGAGACAACTGCACCTAACGACCACACACAACGGACATACCTAACAACAAACGAACCCCATGAAAAACATAGAGCCCCATGCCATTTTAACGCTATCTTTTTGAGAAATGCTACAGTCACCGACCTCATGTGTGGAACAGAGCCGTCCACATAAAAGAGGTAAAGAAATGAGTGATTTGGTTCATGCGTGGTAGTTTCCCCGCTGGTCCCTGTAGTTTGACAAAAGTCTCACTTTAATTTTTATAGGTTTTGTTAGAATATATTCAAAATATATTTTAATACTGAATATTTTCTTGATTGATACACTATTTTATTTATTTTATTATTGTTTTCTTATGCAAACTGTTATTTTTAGATTTTTCTCTGTATAAAAAGGACTCGTATGTATTCTTAATTAATTAACTCGATGCAATATATAGAAATTCTTTCCTTCTCTCTCTCTACAATTTTTTCTAACAGGTTTAATTTAAAAAATTAGAGTCGTTTTAATTTGGTTCAAATATAGTCTATCATTAATAATTTTTAACAATCTAAACGAAAATGATACATGTGAACACTCACATGACAGCTTTTAGTAGAGATGAAAAATAATCCTGCTGAATCAGCCGTTTGGTATGAATTTTGCTCAATTTTTCATCCAATGGGGGCGTGTATGGTAGGAGGGGTAACACTCAGTGGAGTATAATTTGACTACTTCTATATCAAATAACCAAAACCGATTTGTGTATATGTATATATAAAAATATATATATATATATATATAAGATAATTAAGATGATGAAAAATAGAATGTATAAGCTTCACTGAATTAATATTTTTTTTATAATCATATTTGATGTATGAACTAGATTGAGAATGATTCAATATATATGTGATTTATTTAAAAGATTCTATATGAAATAAGTTGAATTTTTATATTGAATAGGTTAAGTTTATATTTTGAGGATTGTATTTTTTTTTTTTAAGATTCGAGTATTGGGTATATCCAAATTACCCAATACTCGATCGAAATTTGTATTGGGTTTGCTAGTCATATACAATATTGAGTATGTGAATGGATATTAGGGACCAGAGTGAAACTTTGGTCAAACGGTCAATTATGTCATGTGTGAATTTAACATGCTCACTTTTTATCCAAATTCTTAACGAGTATTGACGGAATGAGCTAAATTGAAACTACCAGATCCTAATTTTTCAAATTAAAATTGTAAGGACCAAAGTCAAGCTATCGTCAAACTACAAGGTCCGATAATAAAATATAACCCAAACTAAACCCCCATGTCTTTGGGTCCCACTTTTCTCACGTGCAAATCACTCTCAGACTATACTAAATGTCTAAAAGATCAGAGACACCACGTCCCCATATAGATGTGGTTATGATATTTGTATGGCCACAACACCTTTCATGGTCCCGTTATCATCTAATACAACAATACTAACATGGATTGTAAGATAATTTTCGCACTAGCGTTTGTTTGGTTTACGATTTTTTAAACTTTCCAAAAAAAGAAGTATATAAAAATTTTCAACTAAGTATTATTTTTTTTGAATTTAATTGTTTCAATTTTTATAAAATAGACCTTAATTGTCAAAATAAAAAATTAATAGGACTCAATCGTCATTAGCCATGAAAAATACTCCTTATTGAGAATTCTCCAAAGAAATATTGAATCCACCTGTCATTAAATTCTCAAAATTCATTTTCTCTAAAAAGAAAAAGGAACAATATATAAAAATAATGAATATTTTTATCTTGGAAAAATAATTTTTAAAAAAATATTCTATAAAATTAATTTTGAAAACTGAACCCAATAAACTCAATTGTTAGCCAAGTTGATGTATAGGTGGCTGATAAATATTATTCTCACTAATAATTTATTGGTTAAAACAATCTAAGCCTATTGGTTTAATAAGACCTAACATAGCAAACTTTTATATTTAAACTAATTCTAAGTGAGAGTAATGTTTATCTATTTTGATACATGGATGAACAAATTTATTTTAAGGGTGAAATACACTGACCTCCCTTGATGTTTCGAGTTAATACACAAAATACTCTTAATGTTTAAGAAATTACAATAATTTCTCCTGAAGTTTGAAATTTATAATAGATTCTTCTATTCTACATTAACCACCCCTGAGGTTCGGGTTAATAACAAAGTACCCCTACGTCAATCGTCTGTTAGCAAGATTGACTACCCATCCATGATGTCAGCTGAAAATAGTAGTTAGAATACCATATATACTCTTCTTTTTAATAAAATTACTATATACCCCACAGGGATATTGATTGAATGACCAGAAAGTGAATCATATTGACCCATTAACTATTTAATTATATCATTTATACCTTTTTAGTTACTAATATATTTGAAATAGTGATGAAAATCGATGATGTGTTGTTCATGTGTTTAAATTAAATGCCTTTATGTCTAAAATATTATTATTTTTTGGTTATTTAATCAACAATCTTGTGGGGTATATAGTAGATTTGTCAAAAAAAATGGCATATATGGTATTCCAACCACTATTTAGTTAACGCCATGGATGGATAGTCAATCTTGCTAACGGACGATTGACATCAGAGATACTTTGTGTATTAACATGGAACTTCAAGGATTATTAGTTTAAAATGGGAAAAATCTGTTACAAGTTTTAAAACTCATGAGAGATTATTGTAATTTCTCAAATGTTATGGATGCTTTATGTATTAACTCGGAATCTCTCAGTGTATTTCACCCTTATTTTAAATGATGGAACTCGTTATGTGAAAGAGGTAAAAAAAAAAAAAACTCAAACAGTAAAATAACTATTCATTAAAGTCCTATTTGCATTGAAATGAAAATTTTGAATATGAACAGTTGGATTTTGAAATAATTCACTATTCGAGTTGCTATAAGATACAATAAGACTATATTTACTTATATTGTATTTGAATTAAGACTTTAATTATTTTCATAGTCAAATCCACTAAATCTTTTTATCTTTATTTCCTTTTCTCTCTCCAAATACTTTTGTCAAATCCTTTAGCATCAAATCCAAACAAAGCCTTGAGCATGAACATGGCCAATCACTTCACCATATTATATAGGCCATTGGAGATTTGGAATATGGTTCTAATCACGCCAATCAAGGAAGATTTCGTGGGTAGCTGGGACCCACACCTACCGAGACAATCGCGGTGGCATGTGGTGTGCCGGCCTACACTTTTTGTCGTCTACATTGGATTATTTCCCATTCTCTCATCGCATGTTCATGCTTTATGGACCAGCCTGTGAAGCGTGACCATTATGTGAACCACATTATTGTTTTTGTACACTCGCAATAAAAATTAATTTTTGGGAAATTTACGTTAAAAATCTCAATGAGAACAAATTAAATTTATAATTTTAATTACAACAAATTGACTCATGTGCTTTTAATTCGATAACAATTTAAATTATTCGTTAGTCTATAGGGCTAACTAAATCAATCAATTTTAGCCCAAAATGCACGAAAACGAGTTTGTGTAGGGCTATTTTTTTTTAAAAGCCTAATTGAGCCAACTAACAATACAAATTAGAGAGTATGATGAGTGTTAAAGAGACCAAATTTTTAGTGCGATTTATGCCATTTTAAAATAAGAATGGTTCAATTAGGAATTTAACAAAGAAAAAACAATGCATTATGGGTAGGAATCAATTGTTTCTGTTAATTCTAGGTGAACGAAAACTAACAAATAATTTAAATTGTTATTAGATTAAAACTACATTGATTTGTTATAATTAAAACTTTAAAGTTTAATTTATCCCAATTTTTACCAAAAAAAAATTATCGTTAAGAGCTCGTGCTTTTATTTATAGGCAAAAAATAATTTAAAAAAGCCTCATATTTAGAATTTTTTTTTTGGGTTTTTTTTTTTGGCTTGTGCTTTTGAATAACGGGTTTGATAACCATCGGGGCCGTGGTTAATGGATAATATTTACATATATTTACAAGTCTCTGTGAACTTTCATGAATATTTATATATTTTCACTTGTAGCAATAGTCTTTTTGTTCGTCAATTATCACTCACTGAATTGTCGTTAGTATTTTTTTTTTTAACAATCAACTTTTTTAAAACATACTCAGTTAAAACAAACACAGACAGAGTGTGGGCTTGTAGTCTTTTGAATAAGAAAATGGATTTGATACTCCAAGTTATGAATTGTTATTGAATAATAAGAAAATAGTAGTAATTGCTCAAGACTTCAGCCTTTATACTAAAGCCTTGGAAATTTCATGTTGCTGGATTTGATACAAAATTCTTTCTTCTTAATCCCCCCCCCCCCCCCCCCCCCCCTCTCTTTTGGATAAAATAACTCTTGTGAGTTGAATTCGTGCCACAAGGGGTAAAATTGGAAATTACATATTTTTATTAAAAAAATCCCAAAAAGTAAAGCTCAATTGTAGATGGTAAATGACAACGAAAATAGAACACCGTCACAACACAACAACATCTACCTTGACCATTTTCGATTTGTAAAGTTGTGTTCATTCAATGCACTTTTTGGTTAATTAAAGATACTAAAGTAAAGCCCTGTAACACAATAACGTAGAAACACAAATCTTGTGCCACTATTTTCTATATGCAAGTAATTATTATTTAAAATTTAACAGCTTTGTATTCATCATCACTCACAACTCGCTCTTTTTAACTTTAACAATTTGCTCATATTATTAACGTACAATCAAAAAAAAAATCTAAAATAGACCATTATTTATTTATTTTTTCAAATTTTGCGACATTCTTCCAAAGGTGATCGATTTTATGATTGAGGTCGTTGTTGTGGTCGTAATCGTTGCCGTTGTTGCTCTTTAACCTAACCCTAAAAACAAAATCAGAAACCCCACTTGGAAGATCTTGTTTCAAGCCATGACCTCAAAGGATCGTTAATTTAACAAATAGTCCTTTCTCATGTACACATGAATAACTTTAGGACCAAAGACTTCACTTTTTGTTTTAAAAAAAAGGTACATAAGAGACATGCGTAGAAATTATAACAGTCAAAAAAGACACAAGCTGCATCTTCGCGGTCCATATATGATATTTTGGAAAGAGAAGTGGAATATATGTTTCTTTCTATATAGTGAATTTGGAATATATGTTTCTTAATTCATGTATCTTATTTCAACTTTGATAGGTGAGCAGATTGATTTATTGGAATGTTATATTTTCCTCCAGCTCTGTTGGGTTTAAAATAAATTAATCTGAGAGTTCTGAAATTAATAATTTGGGTAAAGTTACAGTGATCGTGAGAGAACTTGAACTAGCGAGGACTTAAATACAGAGTCAGGATCTTTACCGGCCTAGTTACTCCTAAGAATTTATTATTTTTTTCTAAAGTTTTTGTCTGACGCTCTTTAAAAAAACAAAAGGTTCATGTCATCCAAATAACTAAGGCAATAAAGTTTTTTTTAAGTACATTAGTAACAAATGAAGCCACTAAATGGATGGTCTTTAAAACCATCCTCCTAACCTCAACTCTCTTAATCCAAACCCAACCTAAATAAACCATCCTCCTCAAAAGTGTTGACCCATATAGATTTTGATCTAATAGACAAAAAATATTTAAAGTTGGGTATATATTTTATTCATTGGATTAT
>BRYE01000025.1:15182955-15190455 GCA_030159115.1 Actinidia arguta var. hypoleuca
TACTTTTTGTTTCTGTAAAGGAAATCACGGGACAATAGTCTCTGAGAAAAGTCCACTTTTTTCCGTAGGCGAAGTTATGATAAAACGACACGTCGCGTGGAGATGAGGTGTGACGTGTCGACTCAAGGGACCACCACTTGGAAGTCGGCATCGGTGCCGTGACCAAGTCTAACGATGCCAAAAAACACCTTTTTCGATGTTTTCTACATATTTTGATTTTCACCAACGTAAATTAATTTTTGTATTAGATCAATTTATACGAATTTTAAATAATGATGTAATCAGTCACTCCGATAAATTGATCTAGTAGATTAGATACTGAATTATCAAAAAATACATTGCCAAATGTTGAAGTTACTCAATGTCCTTCATTTCCTCCTAAACCTTGTTTAAGCTAACAACTTCTCAAGCTTTTGACTTTTTTACGAAGTTAAATAAGCCAGTCTTGTTAGGTATAAAAATATAGGGCATTTTTGTCATCTTATTTTATCAACATGACTCTATGATATGGGCCAAAGATAGTTAAATAAACTCGATAATGAGTTGGTGAAGTCAATATTATTAACCAAGAAAAAAAAAATATCCCAAATGAAAAAAGAATTACTTTTTGATTTATAAACCAAGTTTGTTTCAAAAGATTAGTCAAGTATTTCTTGAAAAATATTATTATTATTATTATTATTATTATTATTATTATTATTATTATTATTATAATTATTATTGTTACATACAAAAATGAATAATACAATGAATATTTAATGAAATGAATAATTAACAATCATCTTTCGAAAAGAGATGCAATTATGTTGAAAAGACAATTATCTCGCTTGCAAAGATATCTAGGTAAAATTAAATATATGAGAAGGTTATTTGATATTATAATCATTATTAATTATCACAAAGAATATACGGCTCTTCGTGAATGTATTATGTTGAAAATTCGTTTAATCGATACAAATTGTGAACGTTTTTTTCCCATTCATATCCCTTTTGAGAAATATTACAAGCCGAAATCCGTAATGAAATATTGGACTTGTGTCAATGCATTCTCACTGTTGAATTCATAGATTTCAATGATTATTTAAAAAATACGATGACTTTTTTATTGAATAAAAGTCAAAATTAAAGGACGGCTCAATTTCTTGTTGAAGTTCAAATTAATGGCAATGAGTTCATATTGGTGCAATCACGGGGCATCTAGAAAGTGTTAAGGTCAAACGCAAAGGATACGATTTGATTCCAAATGATGGATAGATATTGGGACAACCCAGGAAGGCTACAATCGAATCATTTTATTGGGGTTATGGCCATTTTCTATGTCAAAAAACGAAACGCTAACTCTATATTTTCTCCATTAAGCGTTGCTAAATTAAACATCCGGAATCATACCGGTGCCACCATAGGTTCACCATCTTCTTCTTCCGCAGTTTCAATGGATTTAATCGGAGCTATACCAAATAGATCTGAGTATCATCACGAGTAACGTTGTGAATTAGGGTGAATTTCACTATTATCCGTTTTGAATATTTTTCGTCTAGATTTAAGTGACCTGAGTGACCCGTTTAAGGCAGAAAAAGTCCAAAAATCGACTTAAAACAGTTGACGAGCGAACACCTAATGAATTCTATAGGATACATTAATTTGAGAAGAAAAATTGTTGGAATCAATCACACGTTTGATCCCTAAATCATACGAATCTTGAAAATTATGAATCACAAAAATCGCAAAACAAACAAAAACAGATGCAAGAAACGCCTCACAAAGCTCTCGTTAAACCCTAAAAACACATATATTATTCTATTTAAAGTGTTGAAACCGAAATGTCTAAAATGCCCTTGCAGAAATGCTAAATGTTATTTTCGGCGCAATCCGGACCACGAGGTCCTGATTGTCACGCACACATGCGTGCATTGCAGGGGCTCTGTCCCCTGCCATCCCCGGGTAATTTGTTGAAGGTTGTCAACATTCTTAACAAAAATAAACAAAGAGAGAGAGATTAGTAGTGCAATTATGTTCTGTGAGGTCAGTGAATGTAACCTCTATTTTGATCAATTACAAAATAGACTTGGAGAGAGAGAGAGTGGGGGAGAGAGAGGAGCATGGATAAATGGTAGTTTTAATATGACCAAGGGCTTTCCCCCTCAAGGTTTCATGCTCAGATTTCGTTGCCAGTAATTTTTGGAGCCAATTCATATCATGTTATGTCTGAGTTTTAATTGGGTACTTTGATAGTGAATATGAGATTGATCTTGAAAACCAATCTTTTAAATCAGATACCGATTTATATATATTAAAAAAAAAGCCCGGTAAGATAGTAAAGACTGATAAGTACTAGTACCAGTTTTGGAATTGAGTTGTTGGCAATAGGTAGGGTTGGATCACATGCAAAAAAAAAATTGGATAGTTTTATTTTAGGCTAACAGAAGAAGTTGGGCATGGGGTGGTTCATCACGAGCTGTGTCATTTCAAAGACCGATCGAAATGGTTTGACTTTTAATGTTGCTAGGTAAGATTAGTGCCCTACTTTGATTGTGATACTTACCTTTCTGATTTTATTCTCTCTCTGTGGAATAAATGGTCTTGCTCCATTCACTCAGGCTCCGTTTGGTAGTACTTATTTTAAGTAAAAAAGTTATTTAAAATAAACAAATAGAAAAACTAGCTTAAAAAAAATTTCATTATGGCGTTTGGCACCACTTGAAAAAAATTTAAAAAAACTCAATTTTTTTAAAATATAACCAAACCACTACAAACATTACTAAAATATAACCAAACCAAATCTGTTGCATGAAAAAAAAAATTAAATAAATTATTCAAATCAAATCTGTTACAAGAAAAAAAAAACACAAGCATTATTAAACTAACCAAGTCTTTCGACAATGTAATAAACAAACCAAATCAAATAGCATCAAATCCCGTCATAAAACAAAGGAATAAAAAAAAAAAATCAAACATTTAGTCCACATCAAGGTTGTCCAAGTAATAATAGGAAAGTGTGAAGGGCGTAGTGTAAGGTGCTGAAAAAGGAGGGGGAGGCCAAGTGTAATAAACTAACCTCATTAAAAATTACTGTAGCTCTGCTACAGTGGCAAAAAAGCTAAAAAATAATTTGTTTTTAATTTGTTTTTTAGCTCTAATTTTGAACTAAAAAAAAACAAAAAGCAAAAAAGCAAAAAAAAAACTATCAAAATAAACATGATATTAGTTTTTTTGCTTTAATTAAGCAATAAGCAAAAAAAAGTCCATTCCAAACGGAGCCTCAATCACTGGTTGGTTCTTGTCCTCTCTCTCTCTCTGTCTCTCTAAGTCTTTGATGATTGTTTTGACAGTCTTGAATTGCCTCTCATGTGGCATGTCATGTGGCATGACATGCCACATGAGAGGCAATTCAACCACTGGTTGATTGTTTTACTTAATTAGTTATTTATAAGTTGATTGCCTCTCATGTGGCATGTCATGCCCATTCTATGCTAAGATTTATATCAACCCCATTCCTTGTTTGTGACTTGTGAGTATGCTATATGTCTATTTCCTTTAATGAATTTGTGGTGAAATTTAGGTAGATAATGGGAAAATAAAAAGAAAGATAAGAAGATAATCAAGTGAATATATATATTAGTTTTTTCTACCATTTTTCTTCGATCGCTTGATGATTTGTACACAAAACTAAGATGAAAATACCACTAAGATTCATTGAGGGTTTATCTGGTTAGAATGACTTATTCTTTAGTTTGAGCGGCATAGAAATAGATGCCAAAGATAATAAGTTTTTCGAACTCAATCAAAATAAAATTATTTCCAAAACCAAATTGTCTATGTTAATATTTTGACATCTCTTTTTTTTTTGTTGTTGTTATTCATAATGGAAATTGACTTGAATGTGACAGCAACTAGCGCACTACTACCACAATTTTACTTTCTTAAATTAATATTCAACTTTCTTTGTTTTTACTAAACGTGATGCTTGAGCATTCCCTTCTAATAAAATATAGTAAAAAAATGAATCACCGCCACATATAGTAATAAAATGATAACATCATCACTCAATTTGTTGTTTTCATGCTAAAATAAAGCTAATACGGTAAGTGATAAATATGCCTCTATAATATAAAAAATCGTGTTGTTGAGAATATAATGAATTATTAAATTGTCTTTCTCTAATAACTTAAAATTTTAGATGAGTTGATGGTTAACTATTTCATATGGTATCAGAGCAGATATAGATTATGTGCCTGTTTGGCATCAGTTTTTTTTAATTTTTTTCTGACTTTTTTACTTAAAATAAGCAAAAAAATCAATCAGAGTTGATTTTTTTGCTTTTCTGATTTTGCTTTTTTGCTTAATTTTACCTAAAGTAAAGCCACAAAAGTAAAAAAGTCAAAAAATCTTGATCTTTTTAGTAACAAGCTTAAAAAAAAAATTGACTTTTAAGCATTACCAAACGGAACCTATGTGTTCAAACTTCACCGCTTTTAAATGAATTGGTGATTAACTTTTTCACACGTGCGGAATCAATAAAATACAATGTATTTATAGCTTTAATTACACCCTTTGGCAAGATAAATGTCCCCATCTAGAAAATTATTGCTTATACAATATAAATCTCTATAAAATCTTTTCAGTAACTTGTACCCAACAATTAATTCTTCACATATAAATTGTCAAATCTAAAACCTTAAAGTCTCCAAACTATTAGATGTGAAGTGATATTATTGTCCGGTAAGATGATAAATAAGCGATCCCAAATGGAGCCTAAGTCCATGAGATTACCAACTGCAAATTGACAACGTTCTTCTCTAGAAAATACCTTCATAATTTTTGTGAGAATCAAGACAAGATGTTAGATTGGTCGATGAGACACTTTAATCTGGTTTGCGATAAAATAATTTTAAAAAAAATATTTTTAGTGATTTTTTTCATCTTTTAATTATACTATTTTTTTTTCTTGTTCAAGTTGATCAGACGAATTGAAAAAGTAAAATAAAAATGATTAAAAGTCACTAATTAAAATCTAAATTATGATTTTTGTGATAATTTTCTAAAAAAAATTATTGCTTCCTCTATTCAAAAGAAATCGTAAAAAAAAAATAAAAAATTCAAACAATTATTTTATTCCAAATTGAGTATAGTGAAAATAAAAATTCTTAGGGCAAGCCCAAAAAAAAAATGGGAAAAGATTTAGCCATTAAGCCGAGCCAATATACAAAATTCAGAATTTGAGCTTCATATTTAGGGTAAGTTTTACTATTAGTCCTTGAAGTTTGATGAAAGTTTCATTTTGCTCTATAGTTTCAATTGGAATAATGAAGACCTTGAAATTTAAATTTGGTTTCAATGTAGTCAACCGTCAATATTCTTTAACAACTTCAAACAAAAATATCAAGCACTTGAAACTCATATATCCAATTTGTAGGGACCAATTTTGATAAAATTGCCTTTTTAAAAATAGTCATGCGATCTTCACTTGCTCGTTTTCTATCCAAATTCTTAACGAGTATTGATGGGAGACTACATTGAAACCATATTGACATGACAAGTTTCTAATTGTTCGACTCAAAACTATAAGGATCAAAGTAAAACTCTGATCAAATTACAAGGACCAGTGGTAAATTTATGCAGAAAAGTAGGCAATTAATGGGAAAAGGTCTGGATCCAGCAAGATTTCGTCTGCAGTGACGAGAAGTTGAAATAAAAGCAAATCTGTATCCAATGGAAGGGACACGTGTATGGCCTTTATACAATCGGAGGCTGTCTCTTCTCTTCTGTTTGCAATATGAGAAAGGCTACAATGACCGAAGAGTTTACCGAAGGAGTTACCGATGGAATCAAAAACAACGTCGTTTTGGTGCAAAACAATCAAAATGACGTCATTATGTTTTTTAAACATTTGGGGCTTTTAGTTGGACGACGTCGTTTTGGTTGTTTTGCACCAAAACGACGTCGTTTTGATGTCATCGGTAACTCCTTCGGTAAACTCTTCGGTCACTGTAGCCTTTCTCTTGCAATAAATAGAAAAAGCCTAAATTTTTTTTTTCAATAGGGACCACTTTGCTACATTACGTGGTCCAAAGTCAAATTGTCAAACCAAATATTTTTAAGGGAAATGATACAGTCATCACATTTAATATCGAACGTAGCAAAATCACGTTGTTTTAGATTTAAAAAAACATAGTAGTCCATTAGTGGAGCGATTTTTTTTTAAATTCAAAATGACGTTATTTTGATGCGTTCAGTAACATATAGCATTTTTTATTTTTTATTTCTGCAACAACCTTTAAAATGATACATTTTAACATCTGAACTTTTATTTAAACTCTACTTTCCACATTTTACTTCTAATTATAGCAGTGTCACTCTCTTATACTTTATATCAAGCTCTAACGTGGTCATTTCATTTACATTATATGCAATGAAGTAAAAGAGGACATATGGCCTCAGCCACGTGGCACTTAATGAAACGAAAGGTGGTTGAAAATACAACATTAAAACTTGACCTAACGTGTAAATGGCTTACTTATAGGGGTGGACATGGATCGGGTTGGATCGGGTCTGAGTCAGATCTAGAATCGACCAGATCATTCACGGTTCCAGATTTTTGGACCCAGAATCGACTCGAGCATGCGAGAGAACCGAACAAAATCTAACCGAACGGTTCGATTCGGTTCGGTTCTTCGATTCTTTCGGGGTCGGATTATTTCGGGTCGGGTCGGGTTTGTCCAGTTCATTTTAACTTTTGGTGAACACTAAAAAATACAAATAACTCCTACACAATTATATATTTTTTAAAACAATACAAATTAACATCCAATATAATTTAAAATAATACAAATCGAACCACTCCGAGAACCGTATTAATATATTCTCGAGTCTATATATCGGTTCCATATTCGGTTCTCCTCGGATCGATTCGGGTCGGTTCTAGGTAAAAAAAATTATAGACCCGAGAACCGACCCGAACCGGACGGGTATTTTATTTTTAGACCCAGAATTGAACCGAGTAGATGGTAGACCCGAACCAACCCTACCCAATGAGGTCGGTTCTCAGTATTTTGGACACCCCTACTTACTTCTATAACTAGAAATGAATAGTAAAAGTAAAAGTTTACAAGGATATAAAGTATAATTTTAGTATATTTGATTTCCCATTTTGCCCTCAGTTACTGGCTTTCCCATGATTTCTCACTTTCCTATGTTTTCCTTTCCTTTCTTTTCTTTTCTTTTTTATCGGTGAAACCTATGTTTTCCTTTCCATCTCTTATGAAAATGGCCCTTATGGTCTTTTTGTTGCAGATATGAGGGCACTAATAGGGACTGGCTATTCAATAAATTACACTGAAGTTAAGTGTGAACTTTTTGAAGAGAGAGAGAGGTGGAAAATCCTTTACTCTTTACTATAAATACACCAACAGGGGACCAAAACCACACACAGCAGAAATTTCAGACCTAACACCTCTCTTTCACTCCCATTTTCTCTCACTAGAATTAAGACTTCTGATGATT
>BRYE01000025.1:15195455-15197955 GCA_030159115.1 Actinidia arguta var. hypoleuca
GACCAACTAAAAACTTTTCAAATGCTAACGTCTCCGAAAAACGGGAAATAGATTTGGAGAAACAAAGAAAAATGAGAATTAAATAGGATTATGATCTCACTGAAGTTTAAGTTAACGTACCATCATCGTTGCTGTCGGCTCTCAAACCTCCCGTGTTAAGTTCACCCACAAGCTGCAGATTTGACAAATTCGTGCACAAACGAATTATTATCGAATGGATTTAATTAAAACCAAGCCAGGATGTGTTCATGCTTCATCATCTTTCCACTGGAGATGCGTTCAATGGTGAATATAAATAGCATTATGCACTCCGTCATGAAAAATCTTTGAAGCCACCGAAGAAGCAAAAGCATTGGTAATTGAAATCATACAATAATGAGAATAGTTATGAGAGCAACTCTAAGCAAGATTAGTAGCTTAAAGTAGATGAGCGGGGAAAGCCACATAACAAGATCATGTGGTAGTGACCACATTATGCCAGAATAAAAATAAGCTTTGAATTACAAGTAAGAAATCGCCTACAAAACAAAATTTGTACTACTTAAAGAAGTGGTCCATCTCAAGAATCCAATCGGTAATGGATTGGAGATCGGGACGGCCATCAAAGGTAGGAATCTCGGGATATTGTATCGGAACTTAAAACTCTGAAGACCGTAATTGTAATATACCAAACTATAATTTTTGAAACTGAAATTTCAAAAAATTTAGTCATCGATCAGACAAATTTGTTGACGTGGTGGCGATGACATGAATGTTGACGTAAGCGTTGACGTAGGAGTTGACGTGGCGCGTAGGTGAGTGAGATCCACTTGTCATTTTCCACTTGTGACGCGTGGCTACAAGTAGATCTCACGTGCCTAGAGACAGGCGGCGCGTGAGGGCGCATGTGACGTTTGTTGGATTCGTGGTTTGATTTCGGAGATTCATCTCATCTATAGGAACATCTTACTTCTATAAAAAATCGATTTGGAGCACTGTCGAATTTTAATCGGGCCTGTAGATGGTCAATCCGGGCCGGGCGACGTCTTTGACGTCAGGGGATCCCGGTGAGGTCGGCGATGCACTTCAGAACCCCGACAAAAGTCGCTGGAGGTCTGTCCGAATTTGATTGGAACAGTCGACAGCCTGGTATGCGTCGCAAGATAACAACGAAAGAAGATGGATTGAAGTTAGACTCTGATACCAAATTTGATGCAAGACAACAATGAAATTAAAGCCCTACGATTAATCAATATCAAAAAAATTGATAAATATATCAAAAATTATAGAAAGGGAGGAAAAAATTTGGCATCGCACTAAAATTTAGAAGAAGGGGCGGAAAAAATTAAAAAAACATAATCGTTTTTCTCTTTATTCATAATCATAATCTATTTAAAAAAATAAAATTACATGTTTATTTATAATAAACTGTCAATTCTAAACCTACTAAAATTTGAAACTAATTAGACTATTAAAATAAAATACTACTAAAAAGTTAATAAAATCCTAATTAAAAGAAAATTAGAATCCTAATACTAAAAAAAAATTAAATAAAAAATAATAAAAAATAAATATAATTTTATAATTTTATTCCACATCAAATATACTCTAGAACCTCAATTCAACAATTCAAACTATGAATCTTGTAAAGGCCTCGCTCCTATCACAAAAGAATCAATTATGAATTCCATCATAACAAATATATATATATATATATATATATATATATATATATATAATATGAGACATAATCTGTAGTAGCTGTCAAAATATAGAAAACAGTATATTTGAAGAAAATTGTGTCGCAAATAAGATATATCTCCAACATTTTCAAAGAAAGGAATCCCAACGTACATATGACTAAAAACACCATAACATAGAGACAATTCAAAGATTAGTTATGCGGCCTAATCACTTGACCCGGTGACAGTATGCAATACGAAAGAAATATGCGAATCTTACATCCACGCTGTAGACAGGTCCAATATCTATGTTCACGGACCATATCTCGTTTATAGATTTTTTTCATTTCAGGCAGACTGCTGAAAGACTGATAGCTTCAATATTTCCAATATATGCCACAAATCAATGTGAAAGAGAACTCTCCGTCCAAAAAACATCTTCAGTGCTAGACAAAACAAATCTAGGATGAAATACAATGACTTCTCCTGAAGTTTGTCTTTAATACACAAAGTTATTTCTGACGTTTAAAAATTATAATAACCACCTCTAAAGTTTGAAACTTATAACGGATTTTCTCTAAAATAAACTGACCACCCCTGAGATTTTAAATTAATAAAAAAAATACTCCTAATATACACTAACCACCCTAGAGGTGCTTTGTGTATTAACCCAAAATCTCATGAGTAATTAGTGTAATTTTTCAAACGTCAGGGGCATCTGTATTAAATGCAAACCTCAGGGGAGGTCATTGTAATTTCTTAAATATCAGAAATACTTTGTGTATTAATATGAAACCTCAGGAGTGGTGAGTGTGTTTCACCCAAAAATCTAACACCGA
>BRYE01000025.1:15207955-15215455 GCA_030159115.1 Actinidia arguta var. hypoleuca
CTCCCTTGTATGATGCTTGGTTCGGGCTTAGGGTGTAGTGTTATGTAGCTTCCGATTTCCTAACCCCTCCTATATCAATTGACAAAAAAGAAAAAATCATATTCAACCACATAAAGCATTCAGTGATATATAACAACATTTTAATTAGAAAATAATTTATATAAGAGGAGAGCATTGCTCGTAAAATACTGAATAATTACTCGAGAATATATGAGGAGAATTTTTTGTGGGGCAACAATGGGATGATGTGTCGCTAATTCATTAGTTTCAGTAAATTATAGGTTTCTCAAAGAGGCAATGAATAAGATAATACGTGTCTTTTTAAGATAAGATATATGAGAGAGGGGAGTTTAAACGAGCTGCTAACAAAACAAAAAGAAACACTACAAATTGAATTAACAGAAGTGCCATATTTTATCGGTTTTTTATCACTGTTTTATGTCATAGCTTAGTTGAATATTTGTGATTGATTGCTTGTTTAGAAGAATAATACTATACTTGCCATATATTTTTATCATTTTTTATTAATATCTAATGTGATACATTTAGAAACACTGATGCAATTCGGTTATGAATTATGCGAAATGATATGATAAATTGAAATATTAAAAGCAATAAGTTGTATTTATCTGATAGCATATACCCATGCTATAGTATATGATATGTTGACGACAACTACATGTCAACCTTAAAGACTCTATGATGGGTCGTTTCCACCCTACATTCCATCATCAGGGTTTCTACCTCGACCATTAAATGGACCTCACATCCACACCCACCCACCCACCCACATTCTCTCCATCACAATCTCTCTCTCTCTCTCTCTCTCTTCTATGGATAAACGCCCTCGGAAACAAGCCAAAACCACAAGTTCAAGCTCACAAGGTATGGATGCATCTTACTTAATTTCATCTGCTTTGTTCTCTCTCTCTCTCTCTTCTTCTTCTTATTGTTGGGTTGCTGCTTGATTTTGTTAGTGCAGAAGTGAGTAGTGTAGAGTGGGAGATCATAAAGATGACTGACCAAGAAGAAGATCTCATCAACAGGATGCACAAACTGGTTGGAGACAGGTTCGTTCTTATTTAACCAATTCTATTGTCAAATATACATACATACATTTACTTACACACACACATGTATGTATGTATTTGCAATTGATCCTATGGAATTATTATTGAATAGTGACGCAACGCGGTAGTGATGATGTGGTGTTTCCATTGCAACGAGTTTTTTTTTCTTCTTTCCATTATTGAGGTCTGATAATATTTGTGGTCGTAATGAGCAAGAACGTTACATCAGTATCGGTATTAATTAGTTGTATAAGCTACCAATAAAAAGTTTCAAATTGTTGTAATGAAACTACACGATTGGATTAGTAGGGAATGACGAGTCACGACCACTCTCCTCCGTAATTTTATTGGTTAATAACACCACATAGGATGCTATATCGGTTGCACTTAATACTTGTTCACATTATATTGTATTCGTGCAAAAGTTCTGTAATTTTTGTTGACTAATAATACCACATAGGATGTTATATCGATTGCACTCAATACTTGTTCATATTATATTGTATTCGTACACAACTCTGTAATTTTTATTGACTAATAACACCACATAGGATGTTATATCGATTGCCGTCAATACTTGTTCATATTATATTGTATTCGTACACAACTCTGTAAGTTTTATTGACTAATAACACTACATAGGATGCTATATCGGTTGCGCTCAATACTTGTTCACATTATATTGTCTTCGTGCAGAGTTTTGTAATTTTTATTGACTAATAACAACACATAGGATGCTATATCGATTGCGCTCAATACTTATTCACATTATATTGTATTCGTGCAAAGCTCCTGTACTGCATGTGTGTATTAATGCATGAGAGAGAGACAGTAAACTAAGCAGAGAATTAAGTACATGATAAGGTGAAATAAAATGTATACCAAATCAAATCAAGCCTTTATTCCAATTAATTGGAGTTTGCTATTTGAATTCTTTTACGTCATTGAGATTTTTTTAAGGAAAAATGTTAACTGAGATTCAATCTAAATATATCACTTTTTATAACTGCATCCAATATTAAATTCAGTTTACCCCTTCGTAATTGGATTCATTTCATGTGATATTTGATAAAGTTTTGTATGTTGACTGTCTATCAAATGCCCAATTCTCTAGGATTGGGAATTGGTTGTGTTGCAAACGCAGCGCAGTAGTAAGCTAATGGATAGACATTATTTGACATGGGATACCAGAATATGTGTTTTTATTGAAAACTCCAAGAAGCGTTCAATAATTTTTGGTAGTACTGTGAAATTCACATTAACCAGGATTATCAAATATTATTTTTGGACTTTTAATTAATTGAAAATTATTAAGTGACATTCAAGGCTAATTTGTTTAGATGGTGTAAGGGGACAAAATACACAAGTATTAATTTTCGTCGAGAGAGGGCAAGCATCGCTATCAAGTTGTTGCTACTCAGCAAGCTCGAACAGAGTCCCTACGTTGGAGCTCAGTCGAGGAGCAACGATTGGTAATTGTAACGAGGCAACATACACAAGTATCAATCTTGGCCAAGCTAGGTCAGGCACCGATACCGAACTGTCGTTACTTAGCAAGCTACGGATTCCTTGCGTTGGAGCTCTGTTGAGGAGCAACGGTCGGCGACAATTCCAAGAACATGATGCGGGCATAAGATGACTTCACCGCAAAGTTATCTTTGATACCTGCATATTCGGATTCCAACACTTGCGACGTGATAGGTTAGGCACTAGTCATACTTTATGGGCATGATTGAGTTAGCCGCTTACTCATTGACGCAGCAGTTAGCGCGTCAAAGTACGTGCCGAGTTACAATCTATCCAGTGACAAGACAGTTGACGCGTGACGGCATGCGCCAAACTTCCTTATATAAGGACAACCTTTATTCACTCAAAAGTACACTAATTTAGCCCATTTCAATTATCTGTTTGCACTTTCTCTCTCTATCTTATACTTTCAGTCACTTGACTTGACAGTCAGAGAGTCGTTTTTTAGAAACAACTCTAGCGGCCGAACTCACTATTTCTGTCCCTGCAAAGAACAAGCGAAGCACCAGTAGATACTGTTAACCGTCACTCAGCCACTGTAGGTGTCTCAACCACTATAGGTGTCTATCGTCGATTTTCTTCCTCATTTCTTTAAACACTCACACCCTACAAATAGCGAGAGCCAATATTCACTGAGCTTTTAACGAGTTGGGTGCGAGTTGAAATTGAATATTCCATTCAATATTTTACAAACCTAATTTGTATTCACGATCAAACGCCTTGAATCGCCTTTTTTCAAAATGATGCAGATTGTACAGAGGATAAGTACATGGAGGCCCATGAACACCGAATGGCCCTTTAAGCTCACTTGGCCCACTTTTGGAGGGATTTTTTGATCTAATTTTAGAAAAATCCGAGTTTTATGCCTTAGGTCAAATTTTGTCTGAAATCATAATTTGGGCATTTTAAGGATTTGGATTAGAATTCATTTTCTGTAAAGATTCCTTATTTTATCTTTATTCTCAGCATAATCCTAGCCGTGTTAATAGTTGCCTAGATTTGTTAATTAGGTTATTTTTATTTCCTTTTTTCCTTATGATTTGATTGTTTCTTTTTTTTCCATTAAGCCTAGAGTTTTTTTCTATAAAACCCAAGTTATGTAAAGTTAATTACCAGTATTGTTTAATTTTTCAGTATTCTTCGGAATCAATAAAGTCTTTGATGCATTTATTTCCTGTATTCGTTTAGAATAAACAGATTTAGAGAAACATTTTGTTTCCGATATTCGATACGAAACAACGGACTCGAGTTCGTTATCTTTTCTATTCATTTTATAAGCTACCGCTACATCACAAAATAAACAACATTTAACTTCTCTAACTCAATCTGATTATTTTCTAATGCAATGAATATTGATCGTGAACAGGTGGGATTTAATAGCTGGGCGCATTCCGGGGCGTAAGGCGGAAGAAATAGAGAGATTTTGGATAATGAAACATGGTAAGAGTTAAAATTTAATTTTCTGAAAAAAGAAGCAATCAACAGTGCAAGAAATTCATGAATTATTATTATTATTATTATTTCTTATATTGTTCTGTTTAGTAATTTGCTTATTTCAATTCATCAAAACTACGTCTCAATTATTTGAGGCTTTCTATGTGAACCTTATTTTCTAATTTCTAGTTTGAGTTATCTAAAAAAACAAGATTTTCTTCTTTATTTTTTTTAGGGAGACTAAGTCTGTGTTTGAATCAAGAATTTGGTGAGAAAAAAGAAAAAAAATAGAAATGTTGATGATTCAATGGTTTCAAACAGTTTAATTGTCTAACTTTTATATTTTTTTTTTCCTCATTATATTCTTGATCCAAACACATCCTAAAAGAATAAGAATGAATAATAATTTGCTCAAAGTGCCATCATAGGTACTATAAACATTAAATAAAAATCAAGTCTTTAATATATGTTTTTTCCCCAATCTAAGTTGTTATCATAATTTAAATTTATTGCAAAAAACTCAATATATGTGTTGTGGTTGCGGATTGAACAATGCAACAACAATTTTTTTTTAATTTTCTTTTGGTATTCATAGTGTAATTTTTTGGTTGCAAATTTTTTTCCGATTGCATGAGCTAGCCATAAAAGGTGTATCGATCTAGGGGTGACTAAATTGAGAAACCGTCTGGACCAGACTAATCTGTGCAGTTTGGTCCGGTTTGAAGTAAAATGGTTTGGTTATGATTTACAATTGAAAAATCGTAAATCAACGGCTTGATTTGTGATTTGAATACTAGGATTATGGTTTTAAACTGAACTAATATGTGACTAAAATACCTATGAACAATTCCTATATATAAAAATATACATCATATCAATAAAAAGTATAACAATGTCCTAAAATATCTTAAGAGTAGTGACCTTATGAAAGACATTTGTTCTACTAGAGATGATGCAATTTTATGTTTTATGGGATGTATTATTTTACCTATCTTTGCATACTCAAGGAACATTATAAGAGCGTATTATTTGAACTATGGAACCGAATCGAACTATGGAACTAAATCGAACGAAATTGGATTTGATGGTTTGTTTTCTTAGATTCTAATGATTTAGTTTGGTTTGGTTCGGTTCGAAATTTTCATAAACCCTACATGCGGTTTGGTCTAAGATTTTAGCTAAAATCTCACCAATACAAACCATATAGGAACACCCCTAACGTTATATATGGATAGTGAAAGTAGTTGGGGAAAGAGATAAAGTAAATATATATACTATACATGATGTGTATTTGCTGATCAGATGCAAAATTTTAATTTTGGAATGATGAATATACTTGCAAATGATAAAGTTGTAACGGCATCTATAAATATAATATCAATTTCAATAGATAAATACAATTAAAATCAAAACTATAACGGCATCTTTAAATACAATATCAATTTCAACGTATAAATACATTTAAAATCAAAATAGAAGAAGAGGACGGCAGAGTCCGACAAAAATAGATTGAGAAGAGCCTAAACAAAGAATAAGAGGAAGAAGAAAAAATAGGCGGAGAAAAAAAAAGATAATCATACTCGTGAAAAAATAAAAACTAAGCAAAATTGATAAATAACGGGAAAGTCGATAGGTTTTTCAATTTTTTTAACAAGACCAAATTTAAGTGTTTAACTAAATACTATATAAAAAATAAAATATTGCACGGGAAGAAATAACATGGTTACTTTCTAGGAAAAAAATTCTCCAGGTGACGGGTATTGATTTATCAAAAAGATCTTAAGATAGCGAATATTTATAATTTAAACGTTAAAATATGAGACGAGATTCCCTGTTTTCAAACTTCTTCTTGTTTTTAATATTTTTTATAAACAATTATAATTTGTCATATCATTCAACTGATCGATGAGGGATGACAGAAACAATTCAACTGCCAAATTAATTTGTAAAATTTGAAAAAATAATGATTTGTGTAACATTACTCAAATATTAATGTATAAAGTTACTTCAGGATAATATTAATTTCAAAATTGTCACAACAAATGAGACACAGACAAAAAAAAAAAAAAAGACAAGGCAAAAAATAATAAACAAAATGCTTCATAGTGAGTGTAGGTCAACCCCGGTCAATGGAAGTCCGGTCCAGCCGAGTTTAACTATTTTAGTTCTGAGGTTTTTGATTTTAAGCCGATCAAAATTTATATTTTTTTAATTCGTGTTTGAGGAGAGGCTTCTAAAAATAATGTTAATTTAATTTATCAACTAAAAATATATATTTTATTTTTTAAAATAATTTTTAGACCCCTTTTGTTAAGAAAAACCTTATAATTGTATAAAAAATTAATCATGCAATTAAAAAAATTCATTAAAAATAAAAAATATTGAAAATAAAAACAGTTAAAATATATTTTTAAAGAAAAATTACACTAAACTAACAAGACCTAATGAGTGTAACAACTGGGGGGTGAGAGCACTTGTCCATGGCATAACGCGATCTTGCACGCTCAATATGTGGTTCACTTAACGTAAGACTTGAGTACTTGCATAATTATTTATTTTGTAAAGTTTATCAAGTAAAGTATCCATGCATAAAATATATAGATAAGACATCACCATATACAACAACATGATCGAAAAATATTTTTCATATAGTTTACTCTCAAAAATTCAAAATCATATTTTTTGTTCATTTTTTAAAGAAAAATATGTCCCGATCATACAATTATCGATATCCCAAAATTAATCTAATTTTCTCATGAATGATATACTAAATAAATGAACAGTCTTAAGCATATATTATTGTATTCACGATAATTGACACAAATATTTTATATATAGTTAGATTATATTCTGAATATATTTTTGTACCATAATTTATTCAGAATATCTTCCTAATTAATACGGTACTTTATTTATCTTTCCTTTAGATTTTTCTCTATATAAAGACTACATATAAATTCTCTTTTAGAAAAAAAACCTAAAGAGAAGATAAATGAAGTACCGTATTAATCAGGAATATATTCAGAATATATTCAGAATATGAATATATTTTAACTATATATAAAATATATATTAATCAAGAAGAGATTCAGAATATATTCTGAATATAATATAATTATATATAAAATATATTCTAACATCCCCTCAAACTCAAAGTGATAAATGAGAAACCGACTTGAGTTTGAATACAAGGACTGAGAGTGCGCTAATGGGGCGCGTGGGGTGTGCGTAGGTAGCGCATAGATGCGTGAGCGCATAGACGAGAAGGCGTGTGGCATGTGGGCGTGTGTTGTTCTTCGCCGAGTGGTGGGTGATTGGCGGGTTGGTCTTTGCCGAGTGGTGGTCGGTGGTTTGTTTTTCGTTGAGTGGTTTCCGATAAGAAGAGGACAAAATTTTAAAAAAAGAAAAAGAAAATTTTTCAGTAATGGCCGGCGACAAAAGTGAAGTTTTAGGCCGCCAGACGTGACTC
>BRYE01000025.1:15245455-15247955 GCA_030159115.1 Actinidia arguta var. hypoleuca
TATCTGATAAATTTAGTGTGCTTTTGGAGCTCCAAAATAGGAAAATTAGCTGTTAACTGTTATTGGGTCTTGGTGGGTGCAGTGGATATATATTACTAGTGGTTGCACACGTGGCTTTCAAGATGTAAAAATTAATGAAGTTTTTTTTCTTCTTTTTTTGTAAAGTGTTAGTTTGCAATCATTTTTTCTTTTCTTTTCTTTTCTTGATGTGGAACTAATTTGAAGGTTTCTGATCTTCATTACTAGATATCTTATATGGTTCTGTGTTTGAGTTATGGAGTTGGCGAGAGGAAAGAAAAATAAAATAGGAAAGTTAGAAGATCATTCAGGACAGTCAAGTCTTCTAACTTTTTAATTTTTTTTTCTTTTTCTATCAAAACTTTAATCCAAACAGAACTTAAGTGCTCGGCTTCAGTTTTTATCGGTAACAACAATTATAGTTCTCCCATTGTTCCCACTAAAAGAGGGATTATAATTAGCACCTCAGAAAAGTCATTTTAGTTTAATCTTCTTAGGATCTATTTAGATATATGTGAATTTTAAATATAAGGGTTTTTGTGTTTAGTTTTAATAAAAATGTATAAGATTTAGCTATAGATGGTTTGTGAAATTAGAGTAGAAGTTGTAGAACAGTTAGAGGATGAATATATTTTTTAATTTTCTATTCTTTTTAGAAGTTGATGGAGGTCGTTGTCCAACGACTTGGTAAACGCACAAGACACAGAAATCTTTAATAGTCTCTATAATTATAATGATACTTGACTTTTAATGAAATGTATGTGATAAGGTATAGATAGGTCCCACAATCATTATATTTATTTAAGGTTTAGGATTTTTTTAGATTTTTAAATGTTTTAGTTTTCAAGCATTTTCATTTTTAGCAACTTTATTAATTATTTAATAAAAAAAATATATTTTTTTAATTTCTCTTGATGAGAAAAGTTTGAAAATATAAAAAATATATATTATTTAAGAAAAAGTTAAGCAAATAATAAAAAGAAATTAATTTTTACTCCACAAATCAACTGAATTATTTATTTTTAATGGATTCTTTTTTTTGAATTTGAACACATTTTTGTATTTTTAGATTTCTCAAAATTGGCTGAATAAGCGATGATGAACTGATGATGATAATTTGAGCGAACTGTATAACGATGAAGGTGGGTCGCTTGTGGTTGACTCTGTATGCGGATGATGGTGGATAAAATTCACAAATAAACTGTCTTAGTCTACATTTTTGAGTTGTGTTTGGTTGGATATAATTGATTTTATAAAAAATAAAATGAAGATTGAAATGGAATGATAAAGGAAGTCATTCTCATTTTGTAAGGAATAGATTGAGAATGGAATGATCATTCTTTTACTATCATATAGTAATGTTTATTTTTATGTTTTAGTAAATGACAATTCCAAATGAAATGACTATTCTATTACTTTTTAATCACCCAACACTGAAATGATTACTCTAATAAAATTATTATTCTATTAAATTAAATCTAACTAAATATAGTCTTGAGTTATTTCCGTGGAATAGCCGTATCAAATTCCTTTTATTTGAAATTGGTATTTATCTAAATTAAAATTACTTTTGAACGCAAAGATAAGCAACGACAAATGTACAATTTGTTTTCAACACTCATAGTTTATAACGTAATAGCGAATCAAGTCAACTAGTAACATTTAATTTTTACGTAAAGAATTTGAGTACAAAAAACGCGTTTAAATTTGACTTGTTTATCATTTGAGTTAGTCAAGTTAAACTTGAGAAACTTAATTTTATGTACCTAAGTTTAGATTCTGTACGAAATGAGCCAGCCATCTATTTGAATCCACACGAGTCCCAATCAAAATCATCAGCCAAATGAGTGCAAGAGAACACAATGTCCCTATCTTCCAACAAAACATTGACAAGTGGCAGATTAGAATTATCTAATCCCAAAGTGGCTATCATTTTCGGTCATTATAAATATATTTTCTATACATTAATTTGAATAAAAAACTTAAACAGGTGTTTAAACCCGAATTATTGATAATATTAATTATATGCCAGATTAACAGTTCTTATCCCATCGATGGAGATGAGGTATCAAAATATCTCTCTCCTTAATTGTCCAACGTCCTCGTCGGATTGCTCAAAAATTCTTCATTGGTTGACAATTTAGATAACAACTCCTAAACTAACATAGAACAACTCATAAGCAGACACAGAATATACCACCCCCGGCCTTCATGTCTCTAATCTCTAAAGTCTTTACTCCTTTGTCACATCGCTACAAAATCAAATTTTAGATATTTTTTCAATAACTTGGGTGGACGGTATTTTTTTCTATTATAATTTATAGATAAATTTGAATTATTTACAAGATTTCACTAGTCATTCCTTTCATTGCTCATAAGGGCATGTGTACATATTTAGAGTGAAATCAATTAAACATCAAATCGATTATCTACAAAATTCTATTTGGATAGAGATAGAGAGACATTACTAGATAAAACTTAA
>BRYE01000025.1:15267955-15270455 GCA_030159115.1 Actinidia arguta var. hypoleuca
AATTGAGAGAGAGAATGGATATAATTTTTTTATGTTCCGTTTGGGTAAGTTTTTTGTATTTTTTTGCTAATAAAATATTACTTTATTTTTGTGTTTAGAGTAAGTTTATTTGAGGTAAACATATGCGAGTATATGAAAATTTATTTTGAGTGATTTTTTTGTCTTATTTTATTTAAATAAAATAAAAGTCTTACCCAAACGGGGCTTAGTTGATTACCCATAATATGGAATATGTATAACTATCTTTTCCTTATCTTGATACATTTGAAATCCAAATATAGAAGTATTATGCTATTTGGATTTTTTTTTTTACTCTTTTTGCGGTGGTGAATAATAGAAAGAGACATGCTAAAATGTGGCAAATGTGATAAAGACTTGAATTAAATATCTCAATAACTTGGTGTTTGTGCATTTTTAATACTATTCTTTTACTAATTAATTAAAATAGTTAATTAGGAAATCATGGTGGAGATATTGGTTTCTAAGTGCAATGGAAGGATGTGTAAAGTTATCGCTCTTTTCAACTATTGTTATTGTGATTCATTTTTACAGATTATTTCGTAAATCTTGCTAACTAGGATACTCTTAATTTCTAAAGGACCGGAGTTGATCGAATATCGATAGTGGTATAATCGAATCACGTGTTTTTTACAATTTCTTCTAAAAATTAATAGTTGCTATCAATTTTTTCAAGAAGGATATGTCTAATTAATCAATCTATTTTTTTATGAATAATTTACTTCAACGAGATCTACAATGAGCAATTATAATCATATCATTAGATCTACTGTTAAGATCATTATGGTATGAGAGCAAGTATAAATCGTGCTTTCAAACATCACCGACCACCTAATTAAATATTTGTACATATTTGTCTCGCTTATAAAGAAGAGCTCAGTCACACGTGATGTGACGTTTTGAGAATATAAGAATTGCTCAACTAAGTCATCAAAGCTTAATATATATAATATAAAAACAGTTTACTTATAACTAATTGATTTTAAGTTAGACACTTCAGTCCTCTTTAATAATGGGTCAATATTTTACACCAGCAACACAAATGTTGTGTCTATGAGCACAGAACAAACCCCCCAAAACACCGTTTAAAAAATTGCATCCAAACGAGACCTAAAACTCAATAGGTAACACATGCAACAAAACTGGCATCTTGTTCGGGGGAAAAAACGAGGCAAACTTTGTTGAATTAGCAAAGCAAGAATAGAAATCAACAATTAGCAATTTGGTACCACTGTAACAAGGTGGCAAATTTGTTTGGATGCAACTTAGTTTTTATGGCAATGCCTGCCCACGGCCACGTTGTGCTGTGTTGTACACTTCTCTTCCTTTAGATGCTTTTCTATTTTATTTTTTATTTTTGCATATAATCAGTTGTCCAAGCAAACTTGCGAACAACAGATACCAATGTCGCTTTGATTTTTGATTTTTTTTCTTTTTTAATTAATTTTTTTAATTATTTAATCAAAATTTTTTATTTTTTTATTTTCACTTAACGAAAATAGAGAAGAAGAGTTCACTAAAGACAAAAAAATATATCTACTTGACAAATTACTTAACTTTTTTATCTTTGGTGATTTTTTTTCTAAATTTGAATAATTTTTTTTATTTGAATTTGATTTTTTTTGGATTTTACTTATTTGTATATAATTTTTGTACTTTTCCTATTCCTCTTATCAATACGAATTGAAATGGTATAAAATTTTGATCAAAATATATAAAAAAAATACTATATAAATAAAAATAAATAATTTTAATTACCCAAACCAGCCTAAGTTAAACAAACTTAGAACCTGTTTGATTCTGAAGAAATCTCGAGCTAGACCAAGCCAACTGAAAATACTTTACCGGTATTGTTTGTCAGTTGTGATTGTTGAATATATGCTATGCAGTGGCCTCTGTTTCCATAATCATGTTGACTTCCAGTAATCAAATATTAAGCGTAGAGGTAGAGGTAGAGGTAGAGGTAGAGGTAGAATTTATATTTAGTGAAATCAAAATTATAGAATTTAAAATAAATTATTAATTTTTTATGAGGTTAAAATTATATTTATGCTAAATTATATTAGGGATAATAGTGTAATTTTTTTCAGTGTGATCAATTGACCCCATTTACTCATACCTGTCTCCGCCCCTGGTGGAGACTATCATACAATTAGAGTGTTTGATATAATTAAATTTATGTTAAAATTATTTATTTAAAAGTATAAGTTAAAAAACTTTAAAATGAATCTTATAAGAATTAATTATTTATTAATTTTTAAATATTAGTTTTAGCTTAGAAATAGAAATGGTACAATAAAAAATAATTGAAATTGCTATTATAAATTCTGGGAAAAATGCGTTATATATACTACACAAACTGACCGTCAAGGAAGTTTCTGAAAAAGAAGAAACAACTGGTCCAATCATCATGATGCACACATGATTCTAACTCAAAAATCTACGTGGAGAAACCAAACAAAACAAAAGATGGTTGCAGCAG
>BRYE01000025.1:15305455-15307955 GCA_030159115.1 Actinidia arguta var. hypoleuca
TCGTGAACCTGGGAACAAACTGACCTCTCATCAATTGGACCCAGAAAAGAAGTGTCGGCCACAACCCCGTTATCATCCCCGAAAACTGAACACACACACACACCAATAAAAGAATTGAACGCGTTTCAATTGCCAAATCCCAAATCTTATGTTTAAAGCTCCCCGGAAGTCTTCTCTCTCTCAATAAGCTATAAGCAAACATTTGAAACAGGACTTTTTAGACCGGTGCTAAATAAGGACTTCCGTCTCAGACTCTCAGGGAACAATTTCGAGTACCCTGCTTCAATCTCACAGTAATCCACGAGTGGGGGTGGCGATTCTGGCTGACCATGATCTGGGTTTATCACAAGGCACTTTTTGATGTACCGTAAAATCCTACATATGGATGAAAAGCTCAGGCGCTGAGTTGGATCGATTGTCAGCGTTTTCTGGTCAAGTTCACGAGGTACTTTGGCGAATTGTATGGGAAGAGAGGCCTCTCCCCGGCTCTTTTGTCACAAACCATTTTGCTTGTCAGTGGTCTTGGTGACAAATTTGGATACGGTATTTAGCTATCGGATGGCTCTACACAGAATATGTGATTGGTCTGTGCAATGGGTCACATTTGATGGTATCCAAATTTGATACCAATTTTACTACAGCATTATTGATTTGGATTACGGATATTTAATAGTTGATGCATGTATGTATTGTGCATCGAGTTTTTGAAGCAATTGGGGCAACCCAAAAACACAAATCAGGGGACTAGTGGAAGACTTTTTCAATCATATGAAAGAGATGACCTGCTTATGCAGGCACAGGATCAAATATTATTTTTTAAATTTAAGATAAGAGATTATGTAAAAATAGTAAAAAAATATGACAAACAAGTTTTTAGAAAGTTTTCCCAATGTCTTTTGAGAGATTCCGAGTATCTTTAAGCTATAGAAGAGTTTTGGAAACTTATCAAAAACGTTTTCTAAAATCTTTCTCAAATTTTATAAGAGTTTTATCTTTGTACTGAAAACGAGTTTTTCTTCTCAAATAGTTTCTGGACAATTCACTTCTCGAGTCGGATTGAGCATGTAAGAAATATGATATCAATCAAGTAGGTAAAAATAAAATTGTAAGATAATGTTGTATTTATTTGGTGATCTTAGAATTATAATTGTCAAGTCTCAAGTCTCAACTCTCAACTCTCAGCTGTGTACCATGAAACTGGTTTTTAGTCATCATTGTCTTCTTCTTGTGTCCATTTCATCACATTAATTTCCATCTCCATTTTTTGCTTTCTTCTAGTACATGCTTTAAATCTCTAAAATTCTACCATATTATTTATTTTTTAGTTGATGCAATTTGTCTTTAGAAAACTTTCTTAATTTCGTGCCAAGTCCTAAAAATTTGAAAAAACAAGAATCAAATTTAAGGTATGTGCAAATTGAATTTAACAACCGATTATAAAAAAAAAAAGAATTATATTCGGCATTAGTAATATTTTTGTCATGATTTGTATCATTGCCTATCATTTACACTCATAATTACAACAATACATCTGTCACGTCATTTTTTCTAATATTTTTTTACGTTCCCTTCCTCTCTTTATGTCTGTAAAAGGGAGCCTGGGCATTGAGAAACTTTGAGAAGGGAAACAAGCATGAGAGAGAGAGAGATGATGATGATGATGATGATGATGATGGGGCCTACACCATGACTGGGCTGATCAGGCCCAATGGCCACCATGGAACCAGATCAGGTGAGACCAAGCAGTGCTATTATTCTTTTCAGCTGCCACTTCACTAACCAAGGTTCAACAAAACAGACGATGAGTCCATGCCCGAATGGAAACTGGACTGCCAATTTTCCGAATACGGGCTGCTTGTCACCGAAGACTTGGCCCACAAGAAGAAGTTTGCTATGGGGGCCTTCCTTGGCCCAATTCCCAGAACCACTAAACTAGGGATGACAGTTATTCCGAAAAAATTGGGTTCCCGTTCCGTCCCGACCCTAATAGGGCGGGTTTGAGATATGAATAAATGGGTTCGGAGCGGATTATGGGGGGAAATAAAAACTCGGGGCGGGTTCGGATTTTGATGCCCCCGCCCCGATTAACTATAAATTGACAAAAAAAAAAAAATTAATTTATACCATATTATATATATATATATATGATATATTTTTTTATACCGTTTATAAAAATATACATATATATAATTAAAAAAAAAAATTAAACGGGACGGGACGGGGCGGGTATGGGATACCCCGTCCCAACCCATCACGGGTTTGGGACGAGGGTGGGGGACGGTTTTCTTAATCGGGTCAGGGTCGGGTTGGGACGAACCCGTCCTGTTGCCATCCCTACACTAAACCCATCCATCATGGGAAAAATAACATTTGCACCCCTTCACTTTCTCCTAAATTTTACTTTGCACCCTTTATTTTAAATGGTGTCACTCAATTTCTTACACTTTAGGTCAAGTGTGTCGATAGATGAAATGGAAATGTTGATACTTTATCTAAAATG
>BRYE01000025.1:15317955-15322955 GCA_030159115.1 Actinidia arguta var. hypoleuca
ACAGCAACCATACCCACCCACCCACACAAGAGAGAGAGAGAGAGAAACAGGTGAGGGGTTGCAATTGTTGCCTAAACTGAGCATCGTCGCCGCCTTCATATCAAATCGATTGTCGTTGCTTCATCGAGTCGTCGCAGCCTCAGTTTGTGTATGGTGGGTGATCGAGCCGCCTCCAACTAGGTCTCTCTCCCATTTGCTTGATCGAACCGTTGCTTGGGTCTGTTTCTCTCACTCCCCCCTCCTATTCAGTGTATGTGTATGGTGGGTCGGGTGGTAGGCGTCGAACAATGGTGGCAGTGTTTACGATGGGTTAGGACTTGTTAGGGCCGGGGTGAGAGGGAGAAGTGGTTTTTGGGGTGGGGGTGGCGTTTGGGCCTTAGAGCTTGGATTTGGCCCCTGATTAGCTTACCTGGCCCATAGACTGTTAAAAAATAAAAAGTTGGGTGGCTGTTTGGTATTGGTTGTAATGAATTGAATAGGTTGAGGGCCAAAATAATAAAATTATTTGTTATAGGGCCAAAGTGGGAATGTGTTGATACATTAAGGAAAAAAGTGTAATTTACCTTTTTTTAAAAAAGACCTTTCAACTAATATTAGAATGCATAACCCAGTAAGGTTGTTCACGGGTCGGGTCGGGTTTGGGGTCATCCGACATCCGAACTGAATTGGTTGGGTTAAAAATTTTTGGGCCCGAATCCGATCCAATATATGGTCGGATCGGATTGGGTGAAATATGGTCAAGTTGAATAAAAAATGTGAATTTTAGTATAATATTTTGTCGTGTTGGGCGGTCGGATTAGACGATTTAATGGCCCGACACCCGAATTGAATGTGGTCGGGTTAGTTAAAGTTCACCCGTTATTCATCCGTAGAGTGAACGGATTTGATCGGGTTCGGATTGTGTCGGGTCGGGTCGGTCGACCGGGTTAGGCGAGCTGGCGGATACTATAACCCAGTGGTAGCTTATGGGCCTGATTTATGCGTATCCACACAGCCCAAATAAAAGCAAAAGCCTGACAAATAAGGCCTCGGGTCCACCAGCCCATCACGGGCCCATTTTTGGCTACTAATTCAAAATTAAAGCATTCACAAGGTTGTAAATTAATTTTACCGATCTAGCAATGATCCTATTTTTGTATTCTATTATTGATAAAGGATGTCTAGAAATATATTTTACAATAATGTTAACCACTTTTTTTGTATTTTAAATATTCTCGATCCCTAATGACGTGTTAAAATCATGAGACAAAAATAAAACAGGTCAAAAGATCCAACGCTCTGAGTTCAAAATAGACTTCTTATAAAGAGAGTATTTGTCACTATTTTTACCATAATCTCTGCTTTCTATTTATAGGTGAAAAATAACTTAAACAAACCGTAAAAAAGTTAATTTTCGAAAAACTAGATGACCCATTACAACAAAAACTATCTATTTTTTTTTATCAACTTGTTCATCCCCTAAAATTAACAAGTTGTTTTTTATGAACGGCTAAAAAAAGGCATTTTACAGCTCATATTCAAAAGCCCTAATTAGCAATTTGGTCGATCAAATTTGAAAATTTTCTCTATCAGTACTGAAGAAAAACCCAATACTCCTTCAATACAAACAATCATTTCTCAATCAAACAAACAGAGAATTGATAAAACAAGCAATTGCCTGAGAAAAATGGCTAAGATTGAGCTCTCCTTGTTGCTCTTGGCTGCAATGTGCTGCCTGATGATGGCGCCCGCGAGCGCCATGTACCACATTGTTGGAGGGAGCCTTGGCTGGACCATTCCCCCAAATAAGACCTACTACCAAGACTGGGCCAACCCTAGGGTCTTTGGCGTCGAAGACAAATTACGTAAGTGCTCTTGCTTTTTCTTCATCCTTATAGTGTTAATTTGTTTCACACCCCACCCAATTTGGCATAGATGTTTGAGGCGTTATTGGCCTAGAGGCTGAGGCGCTCGATGACAAATGTGGTTTATGAGCTACAGTTTCCCTTTCTTTATTCCCCTATTAACATATTGCTATTGCGGTCTATGAACTGCAACTTCTTTTAAGGCCTATGGTTTTCAAATGGCTATTTTAACATTGTTTTGCATAAAAAATTATGAAAGATTTTTATTTTCGTAATAATTTTTATTTTTATAATGCATGTTTAATTAAGCAACAAATTGAGAGCATAATGTGGATTGCATTCTTAACAGTTCAATTTTGCAGTTTTTCCATTCAGGGGCATGCACAACGTGGTATCCAGGTGGGCAAAGACGACTTCGAACGATGCACGCAGGAAAACCGCCTCAACATCTATCCGTGGGGACCCGTTGTCGTGAACTTCACAGATGTCGCGAGCTAGGCCAGAAGTTCCACTTCACCGTCGTCCCCGGAAAGGGCTCATCCGAGAGAATTCAATCGTCTGTCCATGCCGTCATGGCTGTCCCCTCCCCTGCGCCGTCGTTTTCCACCAACGCTATTGGTTTGAGGAGCATGACATTGGGACATTAAGTTGAAGTCTATGCAAGTTGTATGTTTTAAGTTAATTTCATTTGAAATTGTAAGCCAAACCCACAATGACTAGTGCTTTCTTTTTTTTATTTATAAGATTTATGTATGTGATTTCATTTTGGATTGGCTATTTCTCTGACTGTGTTCTGTTTTAAGAATAAAAAAATCAATGTATGACAAGTGGTCTTGGTTACATTTCTGAAAGCAAATTGGCCCAAGGTTTGGGTATGGACTGGCCTATCCTAAGAGACTAGGCTGGTCTTGGTCTGGCCCACAACCTACTATCATGTGGCCTCAGTTCCCTCAGGCAATGTCTGGCTCATTATCATTATCCTCCTGCCTTGTCCTTTTGTTTGGCCCATTACCATTATCTTTTGACAATATTATCCAACCTTTTTGGGTTGGTGTATATTTAAATTATATTTTAAATTTTCTCGACAATTTCTTCTTTTTTTTAGGAGTTAAATTTTACGTCGTTTCCAAAATTAGAATCTTCGATTCAATCCATCCCCGATGACGTAATACAATCACGAGACAAAAATAAAAACATGTCATACGATCCAACGCCTGGCAGATGAAAAACAACATAAACAAGCTAGAAAAAAATCATTTTTTGAGAAATTACGTGTTGATGTTTTTTCTTACCTTCTTTTAAATAATCTAACTTTTAACATTTACAAAACATTTCCAATTCATGCACCACAGTAGCCAGAGACAATACCAACACCAACACCATGCCAAACAGAGGAGATGAATTGGGACAAATTAATGTGAGAAAAGTAGGGTCCAAATCCGTGCAATCCCACAAAGATGTGCAAGTATGGTGTGATACTCATAAATATATATGGGGTCCACCAACAATATGATTCATGAAATGGGTCATGCGTATATTTATGTATGTATAAATATACATGTACCAAACACAAAAGAGGACCCATCTTGTATGAGACATCACCTTCCTAAAGATCCCTTGTACATTCCAGCTCCATCACTTCCTTGTCGGATTTGGGAGAGTTAATTTGTATTCTTCAGAGTTCAGACCCTACTTGTCTAAGAAAATGTTAGGTCCTGGTCCATGGGTTAGAGCATCTAGAGACAGGATGGACCCAAAGGGATGACTGGCTGGCTAGCGGCGTTTGCCTTTGTAAAAGTTTTTAAAACATCCCAGTTTTATAATTGAATTAGCGACAAATATCTTTAGATTATACAGATCCATTATTTTCTTGCATAAATTACAAATTTTACTTTTTGAATGCACACTCGCCTACCCATAGTTAAAATCACACGTGAATCTGATAAAGTGGAGCCCATGCGTTTGGTGATAGGTTTTATAAACCATCGTGTGAACTCAGGATTAACATAATTACACTCGTTTTATGTATAATAAGAACAATGTGGCAGTAATGAACCCTTGATTGCCACGTGAAGCATCTCATCATGCCACGTGACAGTAATGAATCCTTGATTTCCACGTGGACCGTCTCCCCACGATACGAAGCCAGCCAAGAGATAAGGAAACTCAAGAACGGTAATTGTTATAATTCCACTCAAGGACAAGTTACAACAATGTCGACCATGGAGTCCTCTTTTCTCTTCTCTGTGTTTCGCAAGCCCCTTCAATTTGGCAACCTTAAATTGTATTTGGAAAGTGATTTTCAAATTTTCCTTTTCTCAAACTCTAAAGCACTTGGTTTTATTTTATATCTTTATATATACAAAATTACAAAATAGCCCTTGCATTTTATACAAAAAGGGTGTTGGATGGTATTAAATGTAAGGGCGATTTTGTATTTTCTCGCTCCTTAGACAGAATTTTAGATCTAAACAAAACCTTAGCTGGCAATTGGGTGGATGCTTCAATTTGACGGAAACACCCTTCCTACTTGAGTGTATTCAGATTCGTGGGGCATGTTACAAAAGGGAGAAAAGGCAAAGGTACGCGCATTATGGAGCAAATTGGGGCAAAAAAGTACTTTTGCAGTTTTGCTTTCGGCCCTACCGCCCCAGCGCAAGTTAGGCTGCCATTGTTCCGCAATAAATTGGTCGCTGGTATAGGTGAGTGAAAATCGGATACTCAAATTATTCTTTGGGTTAATTTCACATTTACCCCATTAAGTTTTACCTGAATTTCACTTTAATCCTTGTCATTTTAATTTTGAAAAAGGTAAACCCTGTAGTTTACAGCGCCGGTCAGTGGTCATGTGCCAAGAACGCGAGCATTTTTAAGGGGAAGATGGTCCCTGTAATTTAAATAAATTTTTACTTTGTTACCTATAATTTCAATTTAAACAATTAAAATCCTGTAATTCTTAATAAATTTCAATGAAGTCCTTCCATTCAGCTTGCCGCAGAACCGACCATGTGCATGCATAAGCAAAAAGAGGGTGATAAAGGGTTTGCATAATTATGCCACTCAAAACATGTTTTTTGAGGTCACTAGAACAAAAAAAAATAATTAAAATTGCCTCTCTAAATTGTCATTTCTTCTTCTATTGTATTTTTTGATTTT
>BRYE01000025.1:15395455-15397955 GCA_030159115.1 Actinidia arguta var. hypoleuca
AAAAGTAAAAAAAAAAATTAACATAAAAGTTACTAAAATAAAAAATCATTTCAAATAGATTAATTTAGATTAAGACAAATTGGGGAAAAAATAACCAAAAACAAAATTACTAAAGAAAAAAACTATTCAAAACATTATTAAATAGTAAATTTAAAGAGAGATTTTAATAAAATTTAGAATAAAAAATAACTTGTTAAAATTTATAATGTAATTGTAATATAATAACGTAGTGTTATATTTATAGAGGTAGATTTAGTTGGGGGCATAATCGAAAAATAATTTGACAAATCTTCTTTTTTAATTACTAGATGAGGCAGTAATCCAATATTACTAGCGATGAGTGGACGAATCACATTCCTTCTCAATATGGGAATCTTAGTCCTAGAACGAGAAATGGAATGCATATTTTCATTTCTACCACATTCAAATGGTGAAATCATGAGATCAAAAATAACATTCTCATTCTCCCTCTAAATTCCTGCCATCCAAACATAGCCTTAGTAATAATTCATGTGTAAGTTACTAATTATGTGCGGTGATTTGGGACGTTGGTGTTGCTTGAAAACTCTACACTTGCAATGTGAATTGGGGTTTGAAAGGGTTGGGATTGGATAGCTTCTGATCTTGCTGGAGTATCCCAGTCCAGGATGAATAGGTCGTTAGTTTTGGGCATCGGCCCTTTTAAACCCAAGAAAATTATCACCAGCATTTAACACGTTATAAGTTCGATTATAGAATAAGCATGGTATTAATCAAGCTTATAGACCTTAACACCCTTTAAGTGTTTACACATAATTATGTGAAATTAGTATGGGCTTTTTTCACCACAAATGTTTTACGACCTTCAAATAATCCAAAAAAAGCTACCAAACGTGGCTTAAAAAACTAAATAGGTGTTTATTGTTGCTTATTAACAACAGATTACACTTAATTTTCTCTATTTTGAAAACTATGGCTCCGTTTGGAACGGTCTTTTTTTTTTGCTTATTGCTTAAATAAAGCAAAAAAGTTAATCTCATGTTTGTTTTGATAGCTTTTTTTTGCTTTTTTACTTTTTGCTTTTTTTAGTTCAAAGTTGGAGCTCAAAAAAAACTAAAAAAAAATTATTTTTTTGGCTTTTTTGCAATGAGGATAGTTTATTACACTTCCCCCCCCCCTTTTTCAGCACCTTACACTACGCCCCACACACTTTTCTATTATTACCTGGACAGCCTTAATGTGGACTAAATGTTTGATTTTTTTTTTATTCCTTTGTTTTATGACGGGATTTGGTGCTATTTGATTTGGTTAGTATATTACTTTGTCGAAAGATTTGGTTAGTTTAATAATGTTTTTTTTTCTTTCTTGTAACATATTTGATTTGGATAATTTATTTAGTGTTTTTTTTTTTTTCATGCAACAAATTTGGTTTGGTTATATTTTAATAATGTTTGTAGTGGTTTGGTTATATTTTTAAAAAATTGAGTTTTTTTAATTTTTTTCAAGTGGTGCCAAACGCCACAATGGAGCTTTTTTTAAACTAGTTTTTTTATTTGCTTATTTTAAGCAGCTTTTTTGCTTAAAATAAGCACTACCAAACGGAGCCTATGTCAAAGTGTTTATCACAGTTTATACTTATGTTTATGCTTATGAGCCAACAACAACTTAAGTAAGTTAAAAAACAATTAACTTTTGGAAGCTTCATTTTGATATTTTTTACTTTTTTATTTTTAAATAATTAAATTTAATAGAAGTTCAGTTACAACAAACAGTCAGCTGCCAAACACTATTACTTAGCTTTTATTAAGTAAATAATTTAAAATAATTTATCACATTATTCAGCAATCTTTCCCAAGTGATGCTCCCGCGGATCTAAAAGGTAAAAGGAATTTTGGATAGTAAACAACAATTTACTTACAAAATAACGTATCTAGTGTC
Organism: Actinidia arguta var. hypoleuca; assembly: GCA_030159115.1. Classification (NCBI taxonomy): domain Eukaryota; kingdom Viridiplantae; phylum Streptophyta; class Magnoliopsida; order Ericales; family Actinidiaceae; genus Actinidia; species Actinidia arguta. The sequence goes on from BRYE01000025.1 coordinate 15,397,373, forward strand.
CCATCATTAAAAAAGGAAACTTTGTCATGGAGCAATCATACAATTATTAAACTCCTAATGCACAATTAGCATTTAAAGTGGAAAAAAAGGTAATGGGGCAAGAAGAATAAGAAGCTCTAAGAAAAGATTTGAAGCTACTTTTTTTGCTCTCTAAGTACAGGTATTTAACACATCTGACTTTCTCAAATTATGCTAAATGAGGGTGTCAAGGGACACTTTTCTTGTGAACCCTAGCTTTATAACAAGGCCACGACTTCTCTAAAGTCAGTTGTAGGATTGCACTGATTCAGTCCAAGTATTTCGAATCTTATTTTGAGCCTATTTTGATGATTTAAATTGTATATATTATAAATTTTGTCGTAAAGATTAGTTTTATAAAAAAATCACATTGATCGGACACAGTTCAATATCTGTTCAGTACTGTTATAACATAATAAATAATTATGGTACGTAAGATTATATCAATTTATCTTTCTATAAATTGATATTGATCGACTATTATTCAGTATCCGATTAACGTAATTTTTTATGATATTAAAATTCTCAAAAAACTCTATAATAGAACGCACTGAATCATTAAAAT
>BRYE01000025.1:15400455-15402955 GCA_030159115.1 Actinidia arguta var. hypoleuca
ACATACAAGAGAATATAATTTATGTAGTTTAGCAACGTGTCTACGATCATAATGAAGAGAGAAGAAAAATCCATTGTAAATATGCAACAAAGATTACAATACTTAACCTTTCTCTAGTCTCATCTTTACTGTTACAATTTTTCATCTCTTACTCTAAATCCTAATTTAACATTATAATAAATGGATTCCGCTATTGACCGTTTAATGAGCGGTCAATAAAGAGCATAAATGATAAAAAAAATTAATTTTTAATGCGTTTTTTATAATTTTTAATATATTTTTTTTATATTATCGAGAGCTCATCGAATTATTTTTAATATTTCCCTTTTTTTAATTTGTGAAGATGTTCTTTTGGATTTTAATTATCATTTCAAGTACTTGAAATCTCTTTGAATTTCACCAGATATGATAAGCTTTCGCCAGCCTAGCTATATGTGCCAGGCCCTGCAACTCTAGAACAACATTGACCTTAAAAGGTTTGTCATTTTTCATGTTTCTCTTTCACCATGATTGATACTTGAAAAAACAGGCAACAGAAGAGTGACAAGAGAGAAAAAAAATCACCAGGAATCAAAATCTCCAATAACCCACACAAATGAACAAAACAGAACAATAGAATCATAAAAAAAAAAACTAAAAAAAACAAAGGCCACCCCGCTGGCAGGTGTGAGTAATATTCCAGTAACCCATTATGACATAGAAGACAATAAGAATATATATATATATATATAATGTATTCGTTTTTTCTGGATGATTTTTATTATAAAAAAAACATATTTACAATTATAAGAGTCGAATTCACTACTGATAAGAAATATAAAAAAACTTTAGAAACTTTAGAAACTTTTTTATGTTAAAAAATATAACAAGAAACATTTGTAGAAAGAAAAAGATGATATAAAACTTAATTGTATATATTAAGATAAAAAATGCAAAAAATTAATATATGAGGAACGAAAGTAATATGGGATGAATAATTAAGGAGCTAGTGACACAATTTATCCTCTATATGTGTGCGAGCGCCCCTGCGCTTTTTTTATTTTTTATTTTATTTTATAATGTAAAATTACAAAATTTCGTATGAATTTTATCTGAAAGTGTATCAGAAGTTGTTAAATGGAATGATCATTTGTTATTTTACATAAGAAAAAATAGAAATAAATTTTTTTATATGATTTTTTTTAAATTTATACACAAAAATGAACATTATTAAACTACTTGAAAAAGTTCAACACAAACTCCACTCATGCTCCATAAAACCCTCCAATGAAAATAGCTTTACTTTATAAAAATAAAAAAAATAAATATATTTAAGTGAAGTGGAATAAGCAAATCATTACCTTATAAAATACATGGGAAAAAGGAAATAAGGCTTCGTTTGGATAGATCTTTTAGTTTTTTATTGTTAATTTTTTTTAGTGTATTTAGAATAAGGTTTTTAGGATAAGTTTATGATAATTTATTATGAAGTGATTTTTTTTAATTTTATTTTTTTAATCAAAAAATAAAAAACTTGAATTTTTTTACTCCAAACGGGGTCTAAAAGAACAACATGTTCAGGCAAAAGGCCATTTCATATCTCTCTCTCTCTGCGCGGTTGCTTGCATTGGAACTCGTTATCTGCTACAGTGCCACTACACTGAGCGTTTCTGTAACTTGTCATCTGTATCTCTCTTCTTTCTTTCTCCCGATTATGAAGGGTGCTGTCTCTAATTATTGCACTACTATAGAAAAAAAATTATCAAAAAAGTGTATTGATAAATTATCAAAAAAAAAAGTGTGAAATACACTGATCACCCTGAGGTTTCATATTAATACACAAAGTATCCCTGATATTTGAAAAATTATACTGACCTCCCCTGAGGTTTGCATTTAATAAAGATGCCCCCTGACGTTTGAGAAATTACACTGATCACCTCTAAAATTTTGGATTAATACACAAAGCACCCATAGGGTGGTTAGTGTATATTAGGGGTTCTTTGTGTATTAATCTAAAATCTCAGGGGTGGTCAGTGTATTTTAGAGAAAATCTGTTATAAGTTTCAAACATCAGGGGTGATTATTTTAATTTTTAAAATATCAAGGATACTTTGTGTATTAAAGGCAAACTTCAGGGGAGGTCATTGTATTTTACCTTTTTATCATCCAAATGTATTAAAATATAAAAAATATATATAAATATATGTAAAAAGTGTCTACAGTGTTAACAAAATATTTTTATTATTTCAAATGTATTAATGAAATGAACAAACGAACCGTCCACGTCTTAGGTTCCGCCTTGAAAGTTATCCACGTAGAAATTTATTTTTATTGAACATTTATAAACATAGAAACAATAGCATTTTTGTAACAAACAAATAATCGGTTTAAGTTTATAAACATATTAGTCGTTTATTTTATAAAATAAAATATATTATTTTCTTGAGTTTACAGATGTTTGATAAAAATAATTTTGTACATGATGTGTAACCCACAAAACGAGTATGATCGGATATGAAAG
>BRYE01000025.1:15407955-15410455 GCA_030159115.1 Actinidia arguta var. hypoleuca
TGTGTTTTTGTTTTTTACATATATTATTATCTTTGTGTATTCTGTTTTATAATTCTGTATAAAATTTCTGTTGTTTTTCTTTGTTTTTAACAGGCTTAACCCTAACTGTTGTGGAACAGTGCTGTTTCGAGCAACTTCAACATGGAAACAAGCTTCGCATGAGAGAGAGAGAGAGATAGAGAGAGAGAGGATACAGAAACACACGCTTTACGACAATAGCTTCTCGGGTCTTGCATGCCCACTTACTGCAACATGTTTCCAGGTGGTGACAAGTTTCCCAAAATACCCTCGTTTCAGACACTCCAGTTCTTCTCTCTCTCTCTCTCTCATTCTGATGGGAATGTACTCTTAAAAGTTATTTGTTTGTTTCATTTGAATGGATTGTTCAATTAAAAACTCATAAAAGACGCCGGTGGGAGAGGTCGTCGGAGTCCATATGTCATGTGGGATGAACTTTATGGGGAATGATCCCTTGATGAAAAAGACTAGGTTTGTCTCGGTAGTAGGTGTTGCCGGTGACTTCTTTATTGCTAGAGGTGTCACCACTCTGATGGCCGATGCGTTTGAGGGGGAGGTGTATTTCCGACTTCGCGGTGATGCCAAGTTGTATGAATTTTGGTAACTATGGTATACAATCATGCATTGTGTTGCTTCTTGTGTTCCCTTTTAAATCTATAATTGAAAATGTATCGTGGGGATCTAATCATTATACCCCATTTGCTGAAGCTTATGACTTTGAATTGAATTGAGTTGAAAATCTGATCTCTCCAAATGATCAGAAATTGAATTTGTTATAAGCACATCTACAGAGGTCTGCCTTGTGTGTCTGTGGTTGCATCTACATGGGGTTCGTTTCCCTCACTGTCACTGTTTAATTATACTTGTGCTTCACCAGTTGAGCTCCCCTCAAGATCTACCCTCGTCGTCAACACTGTCACCGTATTCATCTGCTTCGTCTCCTCCCATGAGATTTTCTTAAAAAATATTATTAATTATTTCAATTTAAGCATTTTTCTGTTGTAATGGTGACGATGGTCGGATTCAGAATTTTTACTACGTGGCAAAATCGTACTTGAGAAAGCATAATTGGGAGCTTAACTTGTATAACTTCTGAATTAAATTAAAACTTATATAACTAGTGAATTTTTTCAAACTTTTGGGTGTGCCCTTTCTAGATCCATCTATGTTTGTGTAATGGCCTTAAAAGGTTAAAGTTTTGCTGGGCTCATGCGTTATCAGGCCAATCCTAGGCCCGTTAACTAGCCCATGGGCCATTATCTTCCTTGTATTTTTCTTCTCGCATCACCAATGTCTTGTTCTGTTCTTTTCTTTTCTGGTAAATTTCTTTTGTCCGATTCTGCCGAATCAAACAATTGGGTCTTTCTTTCTTTCCAATTTGTGGCCAAATTAGGATATGTATATTGAAATTTGGGTTTATTCTTTCTTCTGTCTTCTCTTGATTTGGCAACCCATCTGGAAAGTTGGAACTCAACTGTTTATGAAGCCATCGGTGAGTCTTTGGCCGCTGAAGATGAAGGCGGTGGTGGACGGTGGTCCAATGCGGGGGGTAGATGGAATAATTGTTCCAATTGTAGAAACCAAAGACTATGATTCACTAAATTCACTGTTCAATCCAGAGTGAGCGGAGAAGAGGAAGGAAGAGAGTGTTGGGTCTGTTTGAAGCGAAAACATTTCTAAAGAAATTATTTCTTGGGTAAATTATGTCAGTAGTCCTTAAAGTATTCTCTTTGTTAATTTGGTTTTTCTTGTACAAATTTTTTCAATTTTATATCTAATTATATTTTATATAGTCCTTTGCTAATTACATATATTTTTTATCTTTAGTGTGACATGGGGTTTGAAAATTTTTAGTTTTTGATATGGATCGTGGATCCAGACTCGTTCTTTTAAGTATACATTAATGAAAAAAAAAATAGTACAAGAGGAACAAAAGTGACGCGATATAAATACTTCAGGAACCAGTGACATAATTTATTTTTAATTGTGTTGCTTTATTTAGTTTTGTAAATTAATGAAAAGAAAAGAAAAAGATTGAAGAAATATTATCAAAAAATGATTATGAAATAGGGGTGAAGCCTTGAGGGGGGTAGGATGAAGGGGAAAAAATTGGAAGGGCACGATATAAACAATCTAGTGGATTTACCCATTGTACTTCTACGTAGCGAAAATATTTAAATAAATTTATTTTAATAAAAAAAAAAAAATTACAGTTGAAAAAAAAAACTGTGAAACCATTGATGTAACAATTCTGAAAATCAAACCAAAATATTTTTTAATTTTTTTCTTTATTTTGATAAATATCTCTATAGATTCATGATATAAATACACTTTAATGGCACATGAGAAATGAGTCAGCCATGAAACATTTCAAAACTTAATCAACATTTATTGGCTACTTTCCTTCCTTTCATTTGAAGTGAGCTGTGGTGGGTGCAGAAGTTGTCAGTGAGCTTAGAGCATCCACGTCAAGTTGGAAGAA
>BRYE01000025.1:15412955-15415455 GCA_030159115.1 Actinidia arguta var. hypoleuca
TTATTAATTATTTCAATTTTATCATTTTTTACTATTGGGGCAAAAGCATACTTGAGAAAGTATAATTGGGAGACTTAAAAGTCTATAATTTCTAAATTAAATTAAAATTTATTATATAAGTAGTGATTTTTTTTCAAATTTTGGGGTGTGATAGCGAAGGTCCGTCTGTGCTTGTGTAATGGCCTTAAAAAGTTTAAATTTTGCTGGGCTCTTGCATTATCAGGCCAATCCTTGGCCCGTTAACAAGCCCATGGCCCATTATCTTCCTCGTATTTTTCTTCTCGCAGCACCAATGTCTTGTTCTTTTCTTTTCTGGTAAATTTCTTTTGTCCCATTCTGCCGATTCAAACAGTTGGCTCTTTATTTCTTTCCAATTTGTGGTCAAATTAGGATATGGATATTGAAATTTTATGCGTATACGATTGGGATTGCCACAAGATTTGGGTTTAATCTTCTGTGTTCTTTTGATTTGGCAACCCATCTGAAAAGTTGGGACTCAACTCTTTATGAATCCATCGGTGAGTCTTTGGCCGCTGAAGATGAAGGCGGCGGTGGACGGTAGTCCAATGCGGGGGGTCGATGGAATAATTGTTCCAATTGTAGAAACCAAAGACGATGATTCACTAAATTCACTGTTCAATCCAGAGTGAGCGGAGAAGAAGAGGAAGGAAGAGAGTGATGGGTCCGTTTGAAGCGAAAAATTTCATAAAGAAATTAATTGTTGGGTAAACTATGTCAGTAGTCCCTAACGTATTCATCTTGTGTTAATTTGGTTTCTCTTGTAATAATTTTTTCAATTTTATATCTAATTAGATTTTATGTAATCCTTAACTAATTACATACATTTTTTTTCTAAGTTTTTTTTTATTGTGACAAGGGTCTTGAAAATTTTCTTAGTTTTTGATATCAATCATGTGATATCAATCATGGATCTAACTCGTTCTTTTAAGTATACATTAATGAAAAACTGAAAAAATAGTACAACAGGAACAAAAGTGACGCGATATAAATACTTTAGGGACCATTGGCATAATTTATTCTTAATTGTGTTACTTTATTTAGTTTTGTAAAATAATGAAAAGAAAAGAAAAAGAATGAAGAAATATTATCAAAAAAAATGATTATGAAATAAGGGGTGGAGCCTTGAGGGGGGTAGGATGAAGGAGAAAAAATTGGCAGGGCACATATTATAAACAATCTAGTGAATTTATCCCAATGCACTTCTACGTAGCGAAAAAGATTTAAATAAAAATGGGTGTTTAAATAAATTTATCTTAATAAAGATAAAGAATTGCAGTTGGAGAAAAGAAACTATGAAACCACTTGCCATAATAAAATGAATTTACACCAAGTTTTAAAGGAATTATAGGATTGTTGTAACAATTCTGAAAATCAAACCCAAATGTTTTTTAATTTTTTTCTTTATGTTGATAAATATCTCCATAAATTCATGATATAAATACACTTTAATGGCACATGAGAAATGAGTCAGCCATGAAACATTTCAAGACTTAATCAACATTTATTGGCTACTTTCCTTCCTTTCATTTGAAGTGAGCTGTGGTGGGTGAAGAAGTTGTTAGTAAGCTTAGAGCATCAACGTCAAGTTGGACAAATTAGTTTTTTTGGTTATTTTAGCTAGTGGAACTTTTAAATTTATCCACGTCGAAATAGCACCGTAAATTTTTATTAAAATATATTTATATTTTTTAGTTCTAATTGTATCAATTAACTTCCTAGATTTAGTCCTTCTATCTATATACCGTTCAATTAAGAGCCACATTACTTTATTTTATGAAGTCAGATACAAATATAACCATACGATCTTTGTAAAAATATACTTTATAAAAAATAACACCGTTGGAACAATATGATCATTTTAAGAATATGACCATTGAAAAAAAAAACTTGTAGGATAAAATGAAAAATAGTAAATAAATAATATTGTAAGAAAATATAATTAGAATGGAGATATTGATGCAGTTAGTATTAAAAAAATAACTAGTTAAAATAGAATATATAATTTTTTAGTTATAATTTAACTCAAATTTAGAGAAGCTCATACGGATGCTCTTAGTGGTCCATAGGTTTTGAGGAAAATATAAGGTACACACCATGCATACTGTTAAGAAGGTACACCCATATCTAACACGACCACTTTTTGTTCTATATTCAATCTATCCATATTCAACTCACAACCCCGTTTTAATCTACTTGCAATCCGCCCGTTTGCCACCTCTAGCTATATATTACGAACATTTGTGGTATTTGTTAAGAAGATGTGTATCATTAAAATAGTCTAATTACACATTGTGATTATTTATTATGCATCATTTTGATTTTTGTTACGAACTTTCCTTGTGAGGAAAGTTACGAGTTTTTTGTGATTTTTCGTATAAATTACGAATTATTATAATTAAATCAAGCAAGAGCTTCCCTATCAAAAAATAAAAATAAATTACGCATGAGCTTATGATTTGTGACATATGTCCTGATTTTG
>BRYE01000025.1:15417955-15420455 GCA_030159115.1 Actinidia arguta var. hypoleuca
TATCATGCATTGTGTTGTTTCTTGTGTTCCCTTTTAAATCTATAATTGAAAATGTATCGTGGGGATCAAATCATTATGCCCCATTTGCTTAAGCTTATGACTTTGAATTGAATTGAGTTGAAAATCTGATCTCTCCAAATGATCAAAAATTGAATTTGTTATAAGCATACCCTACAGAGAGGCTGCCTGCCATATGTGTCTGTGGTTGCATCTACATGTGGTTCATAACCCTCACTGTCACTGTTTAAATATACTTGTGCTCAAGTGGGCTTCACGGGTTGAGCTCCCCTCGAGACCATCCTCCCTCGAGACCCCTTTTTTGGGTTCTAATCTGATTTCACATTAATGATTCGAATCGTCTATCTCTTAGACATCACATTAAAGACATACATAAAAAAAATTATCTACATCAGGTATCTATAAACACAAAAATAATTATATTTTGTTTTATAAAATGAACAACTGATATGATTGCAAACTTAAACAGTCCATTTTATAAAACAAAATGCATTTTGCTCATGAGTTTATAGATGTTCGATGACACTGATTTTTATCTTGAAATACATTCATTGCGAGGTCTACAAAGTGAATGATTTGGATTATCGACGTGGGCTTGAATTGAGACCACAAGAGAAGTCTTGACGAGTTTTGAAAAATGATGGTCTCGAGGGGAGCTGATCCCGGGCTTCAACTACCTAGGGATTTGATACTTGGATAACTTATTATTAATCTACCAACTGAGTTGGAAAGTGATTGCGTCTTCCATTTTCAATCTTCTCGCTCCTCAACTGTTTATGAACTATTCAAAGACAAATTTTGATCAAGCAATCTATTAATGAGCATGCGATTCACCATTCTGACTATAATGGGGATTGGTCTGTGTGGCCTATTATTGGTTTTAATGTAAACCGTTTTTTTTTTGGGTCTCGCGTAGATCATTCTAGAAAAATCTCAAATTGATCTAGTTATTGTATTTGAAAAATCAACTATCTGCTTTCAAAATCACACCTACCATCTATATTTTGAAAACGCTTTCAATCTATGTGTGTTTAAGTACTCTAGCTAAATGAAATGAAATTTCACCACATGTTAGATGGGAGTTGGTAATTTTTTTTAGTAACTCGGTATTTTGCCCACTGAATTGACTAATATAGAGACCAATCTCATCGTCTACAAAAGGGGCATTTGAAACTGGGACAAAAACCCATATGGATTGTCCCAACACAAAAATTAATAGCACGCAAATAAGAATCAAATCTCAAATCAAACAATTCATGAAATCCTGATGATTAACCATCACTCGCATCAATCCGAATTCATATGAGAGTTGGTAATGAGAGGTTTCGTCAAATCTATAATGAATTAAGAAAGTGATGTGCTGGTGATTTTTTATTTTTATTTGGAGGTCTAAGAAGAAAGATTTGATCCATTATAAACTTGATCAACAAAAACAAAACATTCTGTCAACAGCAAGTTAGTATATAATAATGTTAGTGGCAAGCATTTAGTGTTTAAAATTAAACTTATCCATAGAAAGTGGGAATTATTTCTTTTTAAATGAGACGTCCTGAAAACATGGTCTATACACTATGCTGTATAAGACTTATATATAAATAAGCCTGCTTTAAGGCAGATTCAAATCAGTAGTAACACATTTACTTTCTCAACCTTCCTAACCAAAATTGCAAACAATGGGTGATGCCCAAAAACACATCTATGCCATTTTCCTTCTCGTTCTTGTGTCCGGCCTTGTTCCCTCCTCCCACGGCCTCAAAATCTGTCACCAACATCGCCCTGCAAAGAAATGGTGTTTTATTTCCACGACATTTTGTACAATGGAAACAATTTTGACAACGCGACATCTGCCCTAGTAGGGGCGGCGTGGGGCAACCGTACCCACATGGCCGGGTTTAACAACTTTGGGGACATGGTTGTGTTCGACGACCCTAGACAACAATCTGCATTCACCCCCGGTGGGGCGGGCACAAGGGTTCTATTTCTATGACATGAAAAATACCTTTAGTGCTTGACTTGGGTTCTCATTTGTGTTCAATTGTACTGACCTTAAGGGGACTTTGAATTTTGCTGGTGCTGATCCTATTATGGTGAAGACTAGGGATGTGTCTTGATTGGTGGGACCGGGGACTTCTTCATGGCCCGTGGGATTGCTACTATTAGCACTGATGCATTTGAGGGGTACATTTATTTTCGTCTTCGCGTTCATGTTAAGTTGGATATAAATTTGTCTATTTTTGTGGCACACATGATTTTTTATTTTCAAATATCTCTGTCTATATGTTCCAATGCACTTTTAGTCGGATGGTCTTGTCGTGAGTTAGTGCTTTTCAATATAACCATATTCTGCAATTGTCAAAGGCGAATCGAGATTTTTGGAGACTAGTATCGGCTTTGACCTTGCTTTTATGGTCCTTTGCGTGTGGAAGTGGGTAATAACTTTCCTTGTGGGCTTTCTTTTGGGTACTTCAATTGTTCTTTCTTT
>BRYE01000025.1:15457955-15462955 GCA_030159115.1 Actinidia arguta var. hypoleuca
ACCTCTGAACTTTTAATGACTTGTTCATTTATAAAAATAAAAAAATAATTTGTTCAACATTGAGTCTTTTAAAAACAAGCACCAACACAAAAAATAAACACAAAAAAACTTATTTAAAGAGAGAAAGAGACTTGACAACAGTGGAGATAGTCGTCGGTGGTGGTGGCAAGCCACGATGGATTTTAGCCCAAACATCTTTTAATTTAATGATATTTTCATTATTCATAAAAGTGATGTAGATTAAAAGTTAGTAAAGGTCCAATGCATAAACTATACGCACATTTCTTAAAAAATATTTGTATATAAATTACGTGGAACAATATGAGGTATTTTTGTTTTACAATTAGAATTTTCCTATATAATTTTACGTTCCAATTTTTTGGTGATTCCATTAAAAGAAGATTAAGTTTAAGCTAAAATGAATAATTTTAGTTATATATAATTTTTATGTATATAAATTATATGTATTAATGCAATCACCAATCATGAGCGGAGTCACATTAGGACAAGTGAGGTTTAATTGACCCCATTAGAAAAATAAATTATACTATTTTTCCTAATAATAAATTATATAATTTTGACAAAAAAAAAAATAGTAATTTGTCCTAAATTTTATAATGTTGACCCTGCTGAATATAAGTTCTAACTTTTTTGACCCCATTGAACCTATATTTTGACAATTTTATTCTACAAAAAATTAATAATTTATCTAAAAATTCTATAATTTTAATTCCATTGAACATAAGTTTTAAAAATTTTAATTCCTCTGCACCTAAACTTTTTTGGCATCACCCTTGCCACCAATCAACTAAATAAGAACAGGAGCAGGACACCACAGGGCAAAGCAAATGTCGGACGTCACCAAGAAAAGGTGGTTGGCGTGACGAATATTGAAAGAAAGTTGGTAAAATTCAGCAATCGCCATTCATCTATTCTATTAGGGTCATCAAATCCAAACATACGCGGCCAACATCTATTCTATTTACCAAAATGTCCCTCCAGACAATCTCAAGTGGGTTTTCCAATGGGTCCTTCCTTACAAGTTGGCATATTCTAAAGTGAAGACAATAGGTTCATGACAATGCATTGGAACTACAAAACCATTCACACTTTGGATAATAGATCTGATCTGACCTTCACACTTCTGATATTAGCAAGTTCACGTTAAGGGTAGGATTGACTTTTTTTTATTCACATGAGTTGTTCCTAGCCCATTACGTATAGATCTACGCCGTCAAAATAAACTTAAATTGTTTTAGTATCTATACCATTATTGATATTATACTATCATACACAACATTATCACAATGGTTTATTAAAAAAAAAAAAATTACAACTTATCGGAACTTTTCTTCGCCACAAAAACTCGAGTACTAGTATTTATCTTAGGTACACACCGTAGTCCAGTGGCAAGACTCGAACTGTCGAACCCTTAACCTCCTAATGAATAACAAGGATTCTGACCAATTGGGCTAGCTCCAAACGAGACTCTTATATCTTATAGTTTCCAAATCACAATTCTTCGCAATTTTTTTTCTTCCTGTTTTGTTCTGCTTTCAAACATATGGCCTAACACGAGTGCATTCACAAAGCTTTTTTGATTGATGAACATGTCAAAGGCAAGTTGTAATGGTAAGAGAGGCAAAACAAAGCATTATACAGAACAAAAGTGTACAATAGATAACGATTCTAGAACAGAGTTTCCCAGCCAAAATCTTTTCCAACTTAATTCGAATTGTATAGTAAAGATAATTTAGTGGATACAAAAGATTTCTGGATAAAGAGGTGTGTATTGGGTTAATTTACCTCATATTGAGTTGCTGCGTTGGAAAAGATCTGCAATTGGTAGGCACCAACACTTGAGATTTGGAAACCCATTTGCTGGAGCGATAAAACAGAGCAAATTCCATGGAACTGGTGCATATATACATCTTGGGTAAATTTCGCTGACCTTATCTCAGGTTTCTGACAATTACAGCCCTCTCCATGTAATTTCAGAAATAGCCCTAGTGTCCTTTACTTTTGAAATTAATATCAAGATTCTCTCTTAGAGTTAATTTTTGTTTAAAAATAATAAACTTGTTCTTTAATTTAGGGATTTTATTTTTTTTCTCAATACACACATTAAAATAAATAAAAATTCTACCTTTTTTCAAAAATAAATTGATAACAAAGTTTAGTTTTTAAGTATGTTTAAATTAGGAGCAATTAAAAATCAAAATATATAGATCAATATTTTTTTAAAATATTCATATATCTTCTTTTTTTTTAAATGATAACAAAATTTATTTTTTAAGTATGTTTAGATTAGGAGCACTTAAAAAGTAAAATATTTAGATCAATTTTTTTTAAAAATTATTGATAATAAAGTTTATTTGTTTTAATAGATGTTTTGAGAATCATAAATCAAAGGGTAAGTTTATAATTTTTACACAAAAATTAGTTATAAAAGAAAATTTTAATATTAATTTTAAAAATAAGGAAGATCATTACTATTTTTAAAACTAGATGTGTTATGACTGTATTTATCAGAAATTTAGGAAAGATAGTGAAATTTACCCATATATCTTTGTTGCAGAATGGGGGTATTTGGGTCACTTAAGCGCCCACGCGGCGGCAAAAGAGAATAATTCCTCGAATATGCGGGGTCTCTTCATGGCCCACATTTTTCCAGCACGTTGGTACAATTTGTATCATTACTTGGTAAGGGCAATTCTGTTATTCTCAATCCGAAAGATGGGTAATTCTGTCTTTCTCTTGTTTCTAGCAATTCCAAAACTGTGGATGACAGGTGAAGGGTTGGAAGGCAGCCCGTGGTGGTGTCCGGCGGCTGTGGTGCATGGGCGGAGGGGAGGCAGAGGTTAAACTGTTAGTTGGGGGTATCTTTGCGCTCCTATACTTTAACTGATTATCACTTATACCTTCTTAAGTTCATTTTTAGATAGTTACACTCTCTAAACTATCGACAAAAGTGAGAAAGTAGACGCCGTTAACGAAACAGGTAAAGAACCTAAAAAACAATTCGAATTTTAGGATTGGGTTAGGTTTTTGTATTCGTGTAATCTACAAAAAGTTAACATTATACCTTTGTAGATCAAAGCTTTTTTCCGTTAGTCTGCACGAATTAATTCAAAATCTTTTTCCGTTAGTCTGCACGAATTAATTCAAAATCTTAAAGTAATTATTCAATGGTCTTCAAAGTTAGTGGTGAATGAGATCACAATTATACATTTGTGTTGGACACACACAAATGCAAACATGCAAAAACACTATCAAAAGATGACAAAATTTACATTATAATAAATAAAAAAAGTGAAATGTTAAAAAACGCCCTTAAGACGGTTGATAGTGTATAAAAAAATATGAAAAATATAAAAAATATATAAAAGTGTATTAAAAGGTGTATCAAAAACTACTTTTTCTGTCATTTTGTACTCCTTATCGACCACCTACTCATAAAAAAAATCAATGGAAATGCTCTTATGGTAACTGGTTTGGTATAGATTGGAAATCTTGGGAGATGAGAAATGAAAATGAATAGTAAATGCTGATAGTTGGCTAGTGGAGAGAGATATTAATAAAAGTGGAAAATGGAAGATTGAAATTAACAGAGCGTTTGAAACTAGAGCTGTTTTTGTCTCTTTAAAACATTAATGTTACTCATAAATATGGCATTGACAATTTTCCAATTTGGAATACGGATACTTCTTTCCATCCATATTATTGGTCGATTTTTTTATGTTGGTATATTCTAAAAAATATTGTCCATTTAAAAAAATTAAAACATAACTTTTATAACTTTTTAAAATTTATCCTTAATAAATAACAAGAAATATGTTTGAAAGTGAAATAAAGAAAATAATTACGTGTTCCCTTAAAAACTTGAAAATTCCAAATAAGGGTGGCGGTGGGTGTGTAAAAGAAGCAATGCAAAGGGGAAGGGAAGGAGGTCATTAAAAATCTGTAGGTACCCACTTATGTGAAATTCAATCCCTTAGAGCATCTCTAACTCATCTCCATAGCTCCATTTTTTGAGATAAAAATTGAACTTAGTTGTAGAAGATTTGTCCATTTTCGGTCTCCCAAATGGAGATCTCACTTTGAATCTCCATATTTGGAGACTTTTACAACAAATGGAGATCATCTCCCGAGGACAGACTAATTCAAAGAACCAATCTCACTATCTAATAACAAGTGATCCAATTAAAGTCGAGATCTCGTATAAATTGACTTAACTCTAATAACAAAAAATTTAAAAGGGAATAGACCTCCAAATTTCATATCTATACCACCAAACCAACTTTAGGGGTTGGAAATTTAGATTTTTTACATACCTTAACCCTAGGGTAAGAGATTAGTACACCTTAATGTAGTCCATCTCAATTGGATGGCAGACAAAGTAAGAGAGAGTTATATAAGTGAAAGTTCCATTTATTGAAAAGAGAGAGAAAATATAGAAAGTGAGGGTTGCAGTTGCAACATCCTCACGAGATGTTAATGAAGAATACAAAAGCATTCTCAGTACTTTCTTTTATCTCTGAAATCTGAACAAGAGCTGATACATATCTGGTTTATTTTAATATAAATACATATATATCTATATATATATGTATGTATATTGATTATTTACTACTCAACCAACTTAGCATGCTGATATAATCCTCTAGCCACAACAAGAAAATTATGTCTTTTTTTAAAAAAAAATATTACATTGAAAATTTGAACTCTCTAAAAAGTTGTGAAATATACAAATTTGGCATAATTACACCATACTCCCTTAAGATTGTTAGTCAAACTGATGAAAAATAACAATACATCTTCTGAGTTAAAATTCCTGATATGCCCTTCATGGGCTATGCTTAGATCCAAAAATCGTTTAAACCGTCATTTAAGAATGCAAAAAAGCAGATTGAAGACTCCTCATGTATTCTGTGTGGTGTTCCGATAGAATCAGTGAATCACCTATTTTTTCACTGCTCAGTGGTTAACTAGATTTGTGC
>BRYE01000025.1:15537955-15540455 GCA_030159115.1 Actinidia arguta var. hypoleuca
TATTATAAGGCGAGTCGCAGCAGTGCCACGAGCAGCGGATAAGTTCTTTCGTCACTTTCGGGCCCACTGGGCAAGGCCCAAGTGAAAGTGCTCAAGGAAAAGGGAAACGTTTGATTGCGTCATGTATACGTATCCAAACACTATTGTTTTTTCATCTTTATTCAATTTATTTACTATTTTATAAAAAAATATAAATTTTTAGTTTTTCTTGACGAACGAATCTAAAAATCTAAAAATTTTATTTAAATTTGTAAAAAATCTTTAAATACAATTTTTCTTAGCTAATTTATCAAGTAAAAATTTAGACAAATTAATTTTTTGTTGAATTGTTTTCAAATTAGATGAAAATTATATACATTTTTTTTCTCTTAATGAAAGATATATAAAAATAAAAAAATTTATTCAAATTTGAAAAAAATCTTTAAATACAATTTTTTAAAACTAATTTGTTGATAAAAAAATTAAATTTTTGTTGAATTATTTTCAAATTAGATGAAATTTGTATATATTTTTTGTTTCTCTTAACAAACAAAATCTAAAAATATTAAAAAAATATTAAAATTAAAAAAAATCTTTAAATACAATTTTTTAGCTAATTTGTCTAGTAAAAAATTAGACAAATTAATTTTTTGTTCTGTTTTCAAATTAAATGAAATTTTTAAAATTTTCAAGAATCCTTTCATCAAGATGAACTAGAAATGTATAAAATTTTGATTAAATTGCTAAAATTATTCACCGAAGACGAATAACCTCGAAAGTGAAATAAACTAAAAAATCTCAAAAAATAAAAATAATAAATTGGGGTATAACTTAAAAGTTTTATAAAAGATGGGACTTGTTTTTCATATTTATAAGCTATGACATAATTGATGAAGGTTCTGAAACAGCCACCCTCAAGTGACATAATTAGTTATTTGAATCTACAATCCAAGTGAATTTAAACTGTTTATATTGAATTACAAGAACTATTCTTGATCAAAATTGTATTATCGTAGGGCTTTTTATACCATATAGATATATTATTTGTTGAAAAAAAATTAAAATTTGAGCTGATTTTGATCCAATTTTTTGAATGGGGCCCGTTATCAAAAGCATTGAATAATGTGTGAAGATAAACGTAATGTATTAAATTACTCAAAACTGATAAAAAATGAATGAGAAAATGTTCACCAAAGTATTATCATTGATATAAAAAAAATGTAAAAGTCCAACATCGTTTGGATATGAATATTTTAAAGTGTTTATATATATCAAATTAATATTAATAGAATGAATACTTGAAACCCCAAGAGGGAGTTATGGACAAAATAAACCACATTGTCCCTTAGCTTTTATGCATACGCACGACGTAAATTCGTTAATTACTTTTTAGCCCTAGAGTTCTGTGTGTGATGTAGTGTACTGAGTAATTCGATAATTACATTTTAATCCAAGAGTTCATCAATGAGAAAAAATAGAAGATTTTTAGCATTCTGCATTAGAGTCGTTCGTGAGAATACAACACTGCCATATGATCTACCGAGCACACATAAATTGTGTTGATTTCTGTGCGCATGATCGTTGTATTCTAGGAGATAAACTCCAATCATCCGTAAACACCAGTGACGTGACGAATTCTGTCTTAAAAAGACAATGTTGAACTCTGACCTCGATCCACTTCTGTTAATTTTAAAGTTTATCATATACTGTTTATTATTTTTTCAACACGCAGTTTCTGTTTACTAATAATCTAAAAGTATATTTATTTATAATTTTTTTTCACTTCTAAATTCAACAAATTTTGAATATTTATTAGCAATATTTAATATGCCGTGACAAGAAAACGAATCACCTAATCTACTTCACATAATACGAGTGACTGACTGACAAACATAAAAAAAAAAAAGGCATATTCAATTGGCATTACTTAAAACTTGGTTACGTAATCGTCATTGAATCGAGCCTGGTCAAATTTCTTGATTTTTAGTTAGCCAAGTTGTTTGACACTCTTGACACCCATGCCAGCAAGTTGCAGATCGTGTGCCGTCGCTGTAATGACTTTTTTTAATAGCTTTGATTGAAAACAAAACCATCCACCCATGACGGTGTTGGAACGAAGACCACTCTAAAATGACCAAGAAAATGAACAACTAGATAGCATCGAGTAAAATAGGGGGAACTAACTAGCATAGGGAATGGACCACCGTATCGGCTTCGATTCGGGCTAGGTTCCATGTCTCGAGTGCGCAATATTGTGCTCTCAGAAGATTTTAGGGTCTGTTGTAGATCTATTGATTTTGATCTGAATTTCATTTAGTAGAGCTCGTAGAGTAAATTGTTCATCTAAAAATTAAGTTAGTTTGACATTAACAACAATAGGATAGGATCACATCTGTCTTGTTAAAAATGAACGGCAAGTATGGGATTGAAAATAGACCAATATATGATCGTATGGCTTCCGGTCTCCCCGATTAATGTCATCTTTTGCACAAATGATGTTTTCGATAAACTCTAGTTGAAC
>BRYE01000025.1:15600455-15602955 GCA_030159115.1 Actinidia arguta var. hypoleuca
GCTTCTCTCTTTTGGCCCCACTATGCGATGATTGATTGATCCTCAAAACCCATTGAAAATTATATTAGTTTCGATTCACGGACGAATGCAGAATTTTTAATTATTTCGAGAAGACAAACACAGATCATATTTTTATAGGTAGCGATTGCTTCTGACAGTCCTCTTTTGCTCTATCTCTCTTCCCCATTAATTTTGTCTTAATTTTCTTTGATTTTAAAAAATAAGAGATTTTTGAGACAGACGATCCTGGACCCTAACTTATTATAAGGTTTGGTTTTTGATCCTAACAACTTTTTCATGTGATTTATGGTCTTCTTCTACACTTCATGATCATCACTCAAAAATCAACTCCATGGACCCTCTTGAGACTGCGACTGGAAATGCAACTCTAGCTAAGTGGATGCCCATCAAATTATCCTTGATGACTGGTCCTTATCTTGAAATTAATTAGTCTATAGATAAGTTTTCGAGAGTACGAAAAACTTATCTTTAGAATAATGGTGTAGTTATTTATCTAAAGATAATAGCTATATTATTATGATCCAAGATGTTGATTCTAATAGTTATATTATTATGATCCGAGTTGTTGATTCTGCAGTGTGAAGCAATCGTGTGGCTATAAAAAAAAGTTAGATTAATCAAAATATCGATAGCTAAATGAGGCTACCAATATTCAATCTTGCATGAATATGTGCTCGAAGTGCACGCTCTACAAAATAAACTGTTAAATTATAAAAACGGGTCCATTGAAGGGGTCAATACTAAAATGATGAGATAGAATCGCAGTTATTTCAATATTATTATGTATAAAAATTCTTATGATTATACAAGAATTTTTAACTTGACCCCTTCAACCACCGTTAGTTTTGTGTTCAAATCCTCATCCTCAATTACATTATAAGGCCATGTTTGTTATGTTATGCATGTTAGGATAAAGGCAAATAAGAAAGCCTCACAAGCCAAGAGTTAAGAGGAGTAATCTTCTGCAAATGTTCTAGACAATCTTAGGTCGTGTTTGGTTACCAACTTTGCGTAAAAAAACTAAGCTAAAGACAAAAATTAAGTCTTTCTCATTATTTTGAGATAAAATAGAATTTTGGGACTATTTTTGTTTTTAGTGAATATGTTTTAATATTTGGTCAATTTCCTTTAATTTTTTGATTTGTCTTAATTAATGGAATCGAAAAATATTTTTTTTAAAATTAAGTAATAGTTAGAAAACTTCACCAAAGATAAAAATAAGTCAAAGTTTGGGCTTTATTTTGGGATTTTTTTTAGTGAACTTATTTTAGTATTTGGTCATTTTTTTTTTGCTTTCTAATTCGTCTTGATTAAAGAAAATAATTTTTTTTTACTTTCTCAATCTCTCTAATGATAAACAGAAAAGGTAATAAATTTACAAAAAATCAATAAAAATAAAAACAAATTATCTAAAAAAGTTATTTTGTCTCAAATTGATCTATGTCAATTATAATTAACCATTTGTCAAAAAATTATAATTACTTAAAAGGAGACTTTAATCCACATTTAACTTCTCTAGTTATTAAAATAATATAGTAATTAGGAGTAATTACTAAACTACTCTCAACGTCCAAAGTACCATTATTTTATTTTTGGAATGTCTTAAAATAAATGTTCAAGTCAAAAAAAATAAAAAATTCCCCATTTTCTTTAATAGATATTTAATTAACATTCTAACCAAAATGAAAGGTAAACATAATAATTATAAAAATAAAATTCAATAGTTGTGTTTTCTTGAAAAATTGAACTTCAAGACAAGGACTTTAATCTAGAACATTTAACGGCCTTACTTTTGTACATATTTATAAAGGTTAATTACACTTTACTCCAAACTAAAAAACCTTACAAGTCACTTCCTCAAACTATTAGAAACGAAATTAGCACTTTAGGCTGTTAATGAAAAATAAAAAATTACTAATTCATCCTTAATTTTATTTAGGAATACTTACACTTTACCACCTTAGAATATTCACTTTTTTTACTTTACCCTCTTAAACTTTAATGTTCCCTCATTACACTTTTTCTCTTTATTACTCTATTTCTGTCTCCTATGACAAATTCCACTCTTTAAAGCCCTAGTATTGATAAATTATGTTTTTCTCTCTCCTAGCAAAGTCATGCACCTTCATTAACGTATCTCTTATAAATGCATATATATATATATATATATATATATATATATATATATATATAAATATATATAAAATACTTTATCTATTAATATATTATGTCATAGATATGTATTAAAATTGTGTATATCTTACCTATAGCAAGTTAGTTTACTTTGGTTTAGATTTACAAGTGAAAAAAATATTAAATAACTAATAATTTTAGTTTAAACCTTTTGAGTTCACGTATCCTCTCTCAATAGATTTTTTTTCTGTTAAAATTCTTGATCTATTTCTTTTTCTTGCATTATATAATTTTTTATATAAATGAGAAATATTATCAAAAAATTGATAAAAATTTATGGAACATA
>BRYE01000025.1:15605455-15610455 GCA_030159115.1 Actinidia arguta var. hypoleuca
CGTCGCGCGTTGTCCATGCAGGGGAGGTCGTCGTGGATGAGTGGATCCCCTGGACGGCGCAGGCCACAGGCATGGCTTGCGGCGATGCAGAGCAGCGCTTGCCGTCGGCCAGGAGTGAGTAGAACATGGCCTCGTGGATCTGGGGCGGGTCGCGAAGGGAAATGGCGTCGTCGATGGCTTTGTTGACGGAATTAGCCTTGTGGACCATGTTGGATTCGAAATCGAATTGGGTTGTTTCTGATTCCTCTTTCGTGAGAATTGCAGAGATGTCTTCCATCCGGATCCAACCTATTGTTCATCTACAACTGGTGATATCAACCCGATGGTGTGTAAGATATAACTTGTATAGTTAAAGTTAAGTGGGTGTGCTTGGTAACTTATCTTATATTAAAAACTTATAAAATATGTGTTGGGTTTATAAAATTGTGTGTTTTGGATAGTTATTCAGTGTTTTGTGTTGTATATGTGCATATTTTGCGGGCAAGTTAAATTAAATTATTTATTTAATTTTTAACTGTTATAATTATTTAATTTAAATTAAACAGTTATAATTGTTCATTTAAAATGCGTAGATACAAGTTTTAGATTTAAATTAAAAAGGCATCTTTGTATCTATTTTTTTAATTTTTTTATTAGTTTTTTTTTTAAAAATTTTAGTCTTACAATTATCGTATTAAGAGAAGTTCTAAAAAAAAATATGCAGAAAGTGATGTCTGCAAATTTCAAAGTAATTATTATATTATGAAAGTGTTTTGCTAATAACTTGCAGCAACATAGTGAAAACAACTAACACCTTAAAAGTATTTATTGTTCATTGATACGCCTCAAAATCACAAATTTTTAATTTCATATTATTATTTCAAACAGCTGCTTCATCCTTTCATCCATTTTGAAATACCAGTTGTTATCCTTAGAGCCTGTTTGGCTGATGAATAAGAGGGGATAATTTTTTCCCCCTTCTTTCTCCCCTTATCCGGCGTTTGGATGGCACAAATTCGCCCGGATAATTTTTTTTCCCGGATAATTTTTCTCCCAACAAAGGGATAGAGACGGATAATTTATGGGTGACCCTTACCCTAACTAAAAGTTATCCGGATGGATAAACGGGTGGGGGATAAAAAAACAAAATGTATATTTTTATTTTTATATATATATATATATATATATAAATAAAATATATACTTTTAATATCTAAATATTTTATATTTTGTTTCTCTATATATATTTTCTTTCTTATTTTCACTCTTACCCATCCATTTTAAAAAGTATTCAAACGAAATTAAAATTTATCCCCCTCTAAAAATTATTCTTTTCTAAAAATTATCCTTCTAATACTATCTGTTAGCCAAACAATCTCTTATATTGATTGACCATGGCTAATATCAAAAAAGAGTGTGACCATGGCTAATATCAAAAAAGAGTGTGTGATGTTTGCTGGTTTGTTAAATGGATCTGGTTTGCAGTACACAGAGTGAGTATAAAGGATGAGAGAGAATGAAAGCATGTGTGATGTGTGAGAGAGAAGGGAATATAAGTCTGAACAAAATAAGTTGTCGTGCCGGGATAAAAAGTTGTCGTGGCATGAAAGCCACCTTTTGCAAAGTATAATTATTTTAGTGATTTAATAAATATAATAAAATATTTTTTTAGCCTTTGTAGTTTTGTCAAGTAAAAATAGACATTTTTGTCTTTATTGATTTTTAAAAAAATTAAATTAATAGAAAATATAAAAAAAGATATTTAATTTAAGAAAAGGTCAATAAAAAAATAATTTTACTTGATAAATTAATTATTTTTTATTTTTAGTGGGATTCTTTTAAAATTTGAATAAAATTTTATATTTTTATATTCCTCTTGTCAAAAAATTTAAAAAATATAATTTTTAATTAAATAATAAAATTCAAAAAACAAAACAATTAAAAATTTTAAGCTCCCACTCACACCCTTAGTCACACAGTTCTCGAGAAAGGGTGATCGTACATGCGTCAAATTTGCGGTTGGCAATTTTTTAATAAGTTCGGGCAAAATTCGCGAATTAGATTTTGCAATCCGCGTATTTATTTTATTGGATCAACGAATTTCTCACCTAGTGCATTGAAAATCGGACACATGGTAGCCTTTTAAGACATACATGACACGACGCAATGATTTCTACACATGCCTAGTTTCTTTATGCACAAACTGAAGTATGCACCTACCAACTAGTATACTTGGCAGGTGATAAAATTATCGACTTTTGCATAGACATATAATGATCTAAAGAGAGTAAAAATCGATTTTGATTTTTTATAAAAATTGAGCTTGCAACCTCCCCAAAAAAATTTAAAACCTCTGTTCAAAGAACTTCTCGACGGAGGTTGAAACCGGCACGGTAGAAGCTGAACTTGCAAATCATGAAAATAAGCCCTAGTAGTCTTCTCTATTGGCGAACATGGCGGGGGTGGCAGGCATTTACTCTTTTCACAACTTTAAAATTCAATGCTAATAAATAAAAAAGTCTATCAAAATTAAATTCATAAATAGCATCCATAATTTAATTAATCAATTATAAATATACTTACTATTAATTCACTAAAAGTAATATAATCTATTTTTTGTGTTATAAATAAATTTATATACATTTTTATGTACTCTAGTGTTATTTCTATGCTTTTATATATTTAAAGTGTTAATAATTTTTGAATATCTATATTGAAATATAATTTTATGCCTGCATAGTACTACAAATATAAGATTACTTAGTATTTTAAAAATTAATAATATAAATATATGACTATATTTTGATTAAAAAAATTATATAACATAGATACTCTCAGAACACTCTTGATCTTATAAATTTTAAAAATTGTCGCTCTCGCTCTTGTGCTCCTCGAATTTGTTATTTAGTTCACATTTGTGATAAAATAAATAAATAATAAAGGACAAAAATGTGCTCATTCACACCTTTTCGCAGTGCCGCCCGGCTGCTGCTAATATGAGCCGCGTGTATTGCGTTACGCACTGGCATGAAAGTGATATAATTAATTAGAAAATAATATAATTGAATTCGTGTGAACTGTCATTTTATACTCACAAGCAATACTAGAACACTGCGAAAAAATAACCTAGTATTTTATCTGTTTTAAGGGTATTTTAATATATAATTTTTTTTATATATATATTTTAAAAAACATCCAACCAAAATAAAAAATTCAAATATAATAATTATACGGATAAAATAAAAAATTTAATAAAAAATAAATATAATAATTGCATTCTCTTAAATAGATGAATTTCTAAAAAAATAACTTTAATATGATGGATTGAGTAACGTTAAGTATTTGTTTTTCTCATGTTTTTATAAACACTCTCTATTTATATAAAAGAACCTCAATAAATTACATTCTTTATACAATTAGGGTACATTAAAAAAAAAAAATAGCAGTATTACGGTTTCAAAATTTAGATCAAAAAAAATTCTCCGAATTCAAAATGAATTATTCAAACTCACTTAAGCTTGTAAATTTAGACTACTCATTTTGAATTGAGAGAAATTTTTTTGATCTAAATTTGGAAAACATGGAGCTTTCCTTAAAACAGAAACCAACTCTTTAGAAGCTTGTATCATTCCAAGAATATGATTACAATTATGCGTTGTTATTATTATTTTATATATATATATATATATGCTAATTCGTGTAAACAGTCACTGTTACAAGAAGACTAAAGAAGTGAAGAAGAACCGGTCGACGCGTAGGGAAGCATCCGCGGGATATGTGTTTATGGCGGCATGTGGCACTTGCAAGAAGATTACTTGTATGCATATCTACTCTCTCTCTCTCTCTCTCTCTCTCTCTCTATCTATATATGCAACTCTTTCTCGTATTAATTAATGTTGACCAATCTTAAAGAAATTTCATTATCCTTCTAGATTTTCTTTGTTTTGTAACACTGTCATTTTCATTTTCAAAAACGCTATTTGCCACTGTTTTTTTCACCTCTTGTATTTACCGACCTGAATGGGATTAAGAAGGCCTTGAACCAACCTGTAAAAGCTGAGAAATAAATGGTTGACATTGTAGTGATATCCGACTAAAGACCTTTCGACAATGGATTCTTTTTCTTTGGAGTCACTATAGACACTAATAATGGCTATGTTTTTCAAAGGTGTGTTGGTTGTGTGTCCATGTCAAGGTGGAAGTAACCCAACCTTTTCATTGCGATTTCGAGCTTGTGTTTTGTTTTCTTTATTATGGGTTTCGTACGTTAGGTTTCCTAATTTCAAATGCAAAAAGATTCTCACAATTTTATTATGGCCGTCGGAGGCTTTTTAAAGTTCAAAAACAAATGATTAAAACTCCGATGCAAATGACATAGACACCTATATATTATAATTAAATTGTAACGTATTAATAATAAGAATAATTAAGTACATAAGTTCGCCTGGATGGAATCAATCTTCAAGTGCCCAAAACATAAAGAAATGTCTTAGAGGTACTGGCGGGTGTGTGATACCGGTCCAAGACCATTGACAATTAAGTCAACTTTATTGCTATCGGAGAAGAAGATGGAGAGAAACTAAGGATTTAGATAATGCGTTGGCTTACATGAGTTTCAGTCGAGTATTTCTCTTTATAGTTGAGTTCGTTGCTCCGTGGCTATCTCTTTTTACAAGGTTCTTACACGTGGGTAGGAGAGTTGCACGTGGTCGTGCACACGTACCTTCTCCTAGGTTTTATGTTGAAAGGACTCAGGGTTCTCGTTATAGGGTAGATCAAATGGGAGTGGTCAGCACAACCGTCGTGTTCTGGCATTTCTAAGTCTGACCTAACTTAGCTCTGTGTTATAACTCTCAGGACTTGTCGAGTCTAAGAGCTTAAGGCGCTGCAGAATTTCCAAAGCACAAGAAAACCTGGATTTGAGTTGATAAAAGGAAATAAGCAAGTTTGAAACCAGCAAATAGCATGTTGAACTAAGAATGTAATCGAGAACGTTAAATAAAATGTGCAGGTAAACGAATG
>BRYE01000025.1:15630455-15632955 GCA_030159115.1 Actinidia arguta var. hypoleuca
CCCAATTTTTTGAGTTCGAAGAAGAGACACCCTATAAACTGAAGTGGATGGGTTCTGGGCCTGCAGTTTAATAGTAATATTCGGTTGTGCAACAGGTTAGCTTTTGGGTACTGGATGGTGAAAGACCAAGTTCACCAGGGTGCTTGTCCTTCTTGTGGATAGGGTTTGTTTGGTTTCTATTTGTTGCTTGAAATTGTGAAGGAGAATTAAGGCACCGAAATGCTTCGGCCTGAGTTCTGTTCTTTACGGATTCTGTCTCATTTTTGAGAGGAAAGTGGTGTCGAAGAATATTTGCACTAATAATCCCAGAATTTTTTTAGTTTCCATAATAAGAGAAAGGATGATTACGACCAATTATTTGTTTAGTTGCCATAACTAAGCATGGAAAGTGCAATATTTCTTTCTCTTTAGTTTTCATAGGGTGATTATGACCAATTAATGTTTTAAACGTTACCTTTAAAGCGTTTTAATTCTGTTGAAGGTTCGATGGATTTATTTATTTATGGGGTTAAAATTAGTCATTTGTGTCCTTGTTAATTTAGGATTCTAATTATGTTGGTTTCCTTACTTGCTAAGGAACTTATCAATATAAACAAGTCAAAAGAAGAAGAAGGTTATTTCCCCATCTTTTCCGTTGTTAGAGTTGTGGTAAGCATTGGAAGACTATCCAAAAACTCAATTCCCACATGGATTTGGAGCGACAGGTCAGTTGGGTTAATAAGTTTCTTTTGTTGTATTTTTATTTTGACAATAATTGATGCAGATTTTTAAAGAAAGAAGAAATTTTCTTGGGTTGATTTTTTAGTAGATCTAGGTTTTAGATGAGAGAGCGATCAACGATTTAACACAAATAAGGTCCCGTTTGACCTAGATTTTTTAGTTTTGTTTTTGTTGAAAAAATCTCAGTTTTTTTGGCTCGTTTCGCCTATTTTTTTAGTTGGGCGAATGATTTTTAATTTTTTTTTTCAGGAACTGTTTGACCTAGATTTTTTTGTAAAACTCAGACAAGAAAAGTTGATTTTATATCACATTTTTCATATGTTAGTCACAAGTGAAAAAATTGATCCTTTTTAGCTAAGCCAAACGGGGCCTAAGTCTGACTTTCCGGTCACACTATTTAATATTTTATCTGATTATTAGTATATTATTTGCACGTGCTAGCATGCTTGAGGGCAGATATTGGGAATATAAATAATTAAGTCACAAAAGTTTAATAGTTTAATGGATATTAGGTCTGTTAATCCCTGCTCCTTCTTCGATGTTGTAAGGGGACAAAATATACAGTAACGGAATCCGGCCTTAAGGCAGGAGTCTCCGACGAGCTATCGCTACTAGGCAAGTTCGGTAGTCCTCTGCACCGGAGCTCGGTGCGGATACTACTGAACACTAGCCTTGCTAGGGCAGGGATCTCCGTCAAGCTATCACTATAGAGCAAGCTCAGAGAACCTCCGCGCTGGAGCTTGGTGCAATTGCTACTAAAGACAACCACCGTCTGAGTTAATTCCATTGTTAATCCCGAGCTATCTCTATTCAGTAAGCTCGGCATAATAACCGCGCTAGGGCTCGGACGTGGGACAACGGCCGACGACAATCCCTAGGGATGTCAGGGGACAAAAGGTGGCTTGCACGTCAGAGTTCCTTCTAACAGCCCCCATGCTCGAAAGGAGACGTTGGCAGCATGATGAGGGGCTACTAGCCATGTTGTAGGGGCATGGCTGAGTCAACCGTCTACTCGCTGACACAACAGTCAGTGTGTATGAGTATGCGCCGAGTTGCAATTTGTCGAATGACAAGATAACTAGCGCGTCAAGTCACGCGCTGAGCTAGGATATAAAAGGGAGCACTTTTGTTCTCACAAAAGTACGCGCAACTTTGCTATCAACTCATACATAAACTTTCTCTCTCTAGATTTTTTCGGACGTCTAACTTGATCGTTGGAGGGCTGTTTTTAGAAAACAGCTCCGACGGCCGTTCTCACTGTTCTGGTGTTGCAGCTAGAGGGCATTATTGGTTGGACGAACGACGGTTTGAAGTTACCTACGCAACCGTAGAATCGCCACGTGTGTCTATCCTGGATTTTCTTTATTCTCTTCTTCAAACACTACACCCCACAGATATAGTATAATTTAGTAGCTTCCCTTTTTTGTAATAGGAGTCGATATACGTTTCCAATTTCTAGATTTAGTCGCTCTTCATTCACGGTTTATGTATCGAATAAGAATGGGTCACATTGTGATGGATTTTTCAAAATTCTTTTATACTTTGGGATGCAAGGTTTTAAAGAACGGAGTGGACGTGAAGCTGCAGAGGAACGCTCTGAGTGTTGTGGAACCTCCCACCGGTAACGAAGAAAATGGCGATTTTGATAACTCTAGCAGTGACTCAGACATTGGTCACAAGTACAATGATATCTGTAAGTTTCAGCATTAATTTATAGCTAGTGAGTCGTGGAACACTCTGTTTCATTTTGTGGATCATCTTGCCCTAAAATTCAAAATCC
>BRYE01000025.1:15655455-15660455 GCA_030159115.1 Actinidia arguta var. hypoleuca
TACCTACCATTTCGTGCAGTTAAGAGTTTTGAGTAAAAATAAATCAGACCAAGAATGTAAATATAAACAAACTTTTGTAGCTTCATATAATAATGAAAAAAAAAAAGATAGTTGATTTTATTTTTCTTTTACATTTTTAAAAAATAATATCTAAATAAAAACTTCCATGCTAGAGAACCAAACGAAGGTTACCTTTTCTTTTTCTTTTTCATTTTTTTTTTGGGGGGAGTTGATTTTTCTTTCCTAAAATAATCGTTAAACCAAAGTCAAAGACTCGTATAAAACGGCCAAGGCCCAAAGTTGAGTTTGTACTATCCAATTTAAAGTTGGGCCCGTAGTCGTTTTGGGTCTAAAACTATCCAACGAACTGTTAATGGCCCCAAAACACAAAGCCTAACCATCTACAGCAAATCGTTGGCAGCGCACTGCAGTCACTCCCCCACCCTTTCCCACCACCCCCAGACCCTTCCCTGCTATGACCCGCCACCACACAACTCCTTTTATAGGTGAAAAAATACTTCTTCTTTTTTTAATTTTTTCTTCACCATAATTTTTTCAAATTACATAAAAAGTTTTATATTTTTAGATCAATAGAAAATAAAAAAATTTAAAATTTTGATCAAATAGTAAAAAAAGATTAATAAAAGTTAAAAATTATGAAAATTTAAAAAATTAAATTGGCTGAAAAAACTATACCCCAAACGGGGATAAACTATCTGAATCTAACCTTTGAGTAATTAATTATGATGATTTTTTTGAACGGAATTATATATGTGCGTGTGTGTGTATATATATCACAAAAAGGTGTTTGTTATAGTTGAATTTATATTAAAATCTGATGATTTAAAAGTAAAAGTTAAAAAATATCGAAATAACGCTTAAAAAAATCAGTATTTTTTAGCACTCTAACACAGTTTCAAAGATAGAAATAAAACATAAGTTGCACTAAAATTTTTTTCATCAAACACGCCCAAAGATTGTATTAGGGTTGACTCTTTAGGATTAAACCTAAACAAGTTTTGAACTAGTGGGTGAAAGAAAATCGAGTACGAACAAAGCGGTGGAGCTAGGAGGTTCTTGGTGATGGTTTTAACTCTGCTTGACCAAATCTGGAAGACAGCAATCGTGAAAAGGGACTGCTCGGAGCTATTTTTTGAGAATGACACTTCGACAGTCAAGTCAATGATCGGAGAAAACAAAAGAGCAATAGAGAGTTTTTAAGATCTGATTCTAGAGAGAGAAAATAAAAGATAGAGAGAGAGTAAAAATCTTCCTTTTATAGTGTAACTCGGCGCGTGTAAACACGCGCTAGTTGTTGTGTCAATAAGTAGGCATACCCAATCATACCCCTACTGACGTGGTTGGTAACTATCATGTCCTGTTATATGAACTTGAGTCCAAGCGTGTTGGTTGTAGGAGAAGCTTCGTGCGTACGCTATCCCTTTGCCCAACAACTCGGTCAATTAAATCCGTCGTGATGGTCGTTGTGCTCATCGTCTGGACTATCGCGCTGAGGTAGTCCACCGAATTTGCTATAGAGCGACGATCTAGTGATAGCGTACGGTAGAATTCGTACACGACGGTGGTTAGACATTTTATCCCCTTACAAAAGTACTTTCCATTCGTACACGACGGTGGTTAGACATATAAATGTATTATGTGCCATTTCTTTTGTATGATTATTTTCTATTTTTCTCAATTAGTTACACCTTTTTCCTATCAATTATATCCAATCACCCACCCTCCACCAGATCATATGTTGGGTTGCAGTGTTAGGTAGGTCCAGGCCAGATTAAAAGCCACCCCAAAAGTCTAGGGCTTAATGTGTGAAATATGCAGTTGTGGCATGTTCTTACGACCCACAAAGCTAAAGTTGCAGTGACTCAAGCCTTTTTGATACATAAATTTTTTTTTTTATAACTCAGTATTCGATTCAAAGGACCACTAATCTTACGACCTATCCAACTGTCTCCTAGTAGCAATTAAAGCCGGACAGTCCTAACTTAAAAAAAACAAAGAACTTTATTTGCCCAAATGCTAAATCCTAGTGAGCCTACTTTCTCCTAGTCCTAGATAAACTTAAAAGGGCAAATTACACAAGCCTCCCTTGAGATTTTCAACTATTCCAAAAAACTCCCTTTAGGTGTTTGAAATAACATTGATTTCTTTGAATAGAAACTAAGTCTCCGTTTGGAATGCTAGTTTTTTTACTTTCTTCGTTTTAGATTTTTTTTGTCTTTAGTAAACTTTTAGCGTCATTTGATTAAACGTTTGATGAAACTTTTATAATATTTCAGTTCCTTTTGACGAATAGAGTCCGAAAATATAAAATTTTCATCTAATTTAAAAAAAAATTACTAAAACAAAAAAAAATTATCCCAAAAACTCATATGAAATAGATTTTTTCATATTTAGTGAATTTTTTTCAAATTGGATAAAAAAATTTATATTTTTCAGACTCCTCTCGTCAAGAGGAATCGGAAAAACATAAAATTTTGTTGAAACTGCAAAAAAGTTCACAAAAAACAAAAGACCTAAATAACCAAAGAAATAAAAAAAAGACTAATACTTTGACTAAGAGGGATTCTTTACGAAAAATCAATAACATTGGTCTTTTATGTTTTTACCCTCATGTAAAATGTATATTGGGATACTAAAACTTTTGGACTTATGTTCATCTTAACCACCGAGCGTGATAGTACGTGGCAAGACATGAAAATCAACTGTGCTTAGCAAGACTCATATGATGAGTCTTCTAATTATGTCTTTAAAGCTCAACGCAATAAAGACATTTTACATCTGATTTACGATAAAGAACTAGTTGGTAAGAGCATTTTTTTATTTCATACATGAATACAGAGGACATATATGTTTACAAACTTTTCATAAAGGTAAAGTTGAGAATGTCAAAACCTTCCTTGCTGATATCAGCAATATTTGTCATTCTCTCATTAGAAGGAGAGAAATGAATTCCGCAACAACAACAACATGAGATGTTAGTATTATTTCAGAATTTTAATCGGAGCTTATTGATTTTTTCAAAAGTTTCAAAGGAGGTCCCCGAAATTTACTCAATTATAACCTATAAAGACCTATAGATGATATGCCTTGGCCTTTTCCCAATGTAAAAGGTAATGATTTAGCCTCTCATTAGGTCCAATGTGAATCCTAGTTAGAGATATGCTATAAAGATGTAAAGATAGAAAGGGTAGTTTAATGAAGGTTCCTTTTAGAGAGAGAGAGAGAGAGTGAGGAGAGAGAGTCATGCCAAATAAGAGGTTGGTCTCGACTTTCATGCTCTTTGAGCATCATTTCCACAAAAGTTTACTTTACGCATGAGAAAGAAACAAAGGGAGGGTTTGGAAGATGATTGGAGAGACGAACCAACGGTGCAAGTTGGTTCTTCGAGTGGCGGGTAAATGAGGGAGAATTTTCAGGGGGGTGGGGCCTACCTTACGCAAGGGGTGAACACGAAAGCCATCGAGAAGTGGATCGCCGCACGTGCACACAATTGACAAAAGTTGATTAAAAGCCCCACCAACTATAATTATCACGCAAATGGCTGATTTTAACTTTCGATAAATAATTGTGGGCTACCTTCGTTAGGACAAAACTACCCTTGGCAAGATATTGACTATTTACTGAAATTATAATAAGCAAGGAAAGGAAAAAAAACATATAAATTTCATCTTTGTGATTTTTGTTTTCTCAAAACTAGATGAAACTGTTTATATTTTCGGATTACTCTTGTAGAGAAAAAATGAAAAAATATAAAATTTTAATTAAAACGGTGAGAAAATTTTTATTAAAAAAAACTCAAAACTCAAAATAATTAAAAAAAAACTCAAAACTCACGGAAATAGGACCTAAAAAAGCTCTTTCAAGTCATAAATTTTTACTCACCCAATTTCAATCAAATTTTGCAAAATCTCACAGTTCATGCATATGAAATTTGTTAATTCTGCCTAATTATAACTCAATTAATTGACTTATATTGAAAAATCATATGAAACCACGTAAATTTACTTTTCATCACATTTCAATCTTAATTTAACACACACACACACACACACACACCAAATATTGTGGGTTTTTGAGTATTTGAATGGATGAAGAGAAATAAAAAATAGACACATGCAGTAGTGTAACTATGATTGGAGTTGGCATTTGAATAGGCTTGAGAGTTTGTTTCTTCGACGATCAAGTTAGATGATCAGAGTATATACAGTGTATGTAAAGAGAGAGTGTATAAACTTAGAATAGCTGAAATTGCATACATTTTACAAAATAAAATCTAATATTATATAGTAGTTCAGCACGTGTTCGAATGCGCCAACTTTTACGTCATTGGACAGGCTGTAGCTTGGCTCATATTTGGACGCACTGATCGCTGTGTCAGAGAATAGGTGGTTGACCAAGTCATACCCCTAGGGGCTTGTTGGTGGTTAGCCATCTGTCATCGACATCTCAATCCAGGTGTGGGGCTGTCAAAAAAAAACTTAGCCGTGTTGATTACCTTCTATCTCCTGATGTGTCTCGAGATCGTTGCCAACTGTTCTCCCTCAATCAAGTTTCGGTGTGGTGATTCTGTCGAGCTCGTTATAGAGCGACGGGGGTGCTTGCCCTAGCTCGAACAGAACTAATATTCAGTAATATCTCGATCGTGCTCTGGCGTAGGACCCCCACCGAGTTTGCTATATTGCGATAACTTGACGGCAGTGTCTGCACTAATTCGACCAGAAGTGGTATTTTATATTTTATCCATATATATATATATATACTACCTAACACATGCCATTAAAGGGAATGCCCATTTGGTGTTAGCAGTTAAATGAGAAGTTATACCATTCAATATTTGCAAGTATTTTCAGGTGAGCCTACTAACTGTCCAAGAAAACATTCATTTCATCACAAGGCTATTATAGTAATTTCACATCAACTCCCTACAATTCCAAAATTATTTTTATCCCAAGTTTGGGTTCTCGATAGATAATCTCTCA
>BRYE01000025.1:15692955-15697955 GCA_030159115.1 Actinidia arguta var. hypoleuca
TTCATTTTTTGTATCTTTCATGTTGTTTTTCTATTTTAATTGAATTATACTTTGTTTAATTCTCTTTTTTTTAATTTTTACAACCGTCTAAATAGAAAAACCTCTAAGTAAGACGTCATCCCTTCTTAGTTTCTCTTAGACCCTGTTTAGGTATGGTTTTAGTTTTAATTTTTTTAGATATTTTGAGTTTTGAGTTTTTTATCATTAGTAAACGTTTGTTATTGTTTGAGCAAAATTATATATATAATTTTTCAGTTTTTCTTGACAATAAAAATTTTTAAATATAATTTAAAAAATAAAATTATAAAAAAATCATAGATAAAAGTGTTTTTTTATCTTTAATGAATTTTTTTTTTAAAATTAAATAAAGTTTTTTTAAAAACTAGGACTCTTTTCATTAAAAAAAATTAAAAAGACATAAAATTTTGATCAAACGAAGAAAAAGAATTCGCTCAAACTAAAAAAACTCAAATAAAACTAAATCCACAAACATCATTTGCATTCTCTCCAAGTGTATGGACCGATAAGAGGATGTTGAATTTAGGTTTTTATATTTGCTCTCTAATTTATCCAATGAAAGAGACTGAGTAGGCTACTGGTGATGTTCTTACCGTAGCAACTAGGCAAGTGGCAGAAAATAATAGGAAAAAAACAAGAATAATTATTAGGCTTGTACCCCACGTTTAAGTAACATCAATACTATCAGTGGTGGCAAATCAACGAAAGTATAAGGATTTTTCTATGGTCCCTTGAAGTTTTTTTAAGTTATCAATTACCTAAAGTTGATTAATCTTCTCAGACATTAGATCTAAATTTGGATGAAATCAGTTCATTCAGTCAAAAAAGGAAAGCTAAAAACTAAAAACAAGGTGGTTTTGAGTACTGGGGATTTCCTGTCCGGCTGTCCCGATCGTTAAATGGCGATACATGTGCATTTATAATTTATCAGAAAATATTTTATAATTATTAATGAGATAGATAAATTATAAAATTTCTCTTGATAAATTATAAATGCACACATGTTGCCATTTGACGGCTGGGACAGGGGATTCGCTCTCGGTTTTGAGATGGGTTTTGACCAATTTAATTTACCAATATATTTTGTCATTTTTAATATTTTACATAATTTAATATATAATATTTTTTTATCAAAATTATCACCCAACATAACCTTACAAACTGCACTGGTTACAACCGGTTACCGGGTAATGTTGAAACGTATATAATTAATTACTTAAAATTATAAAAGCTAAAGGGTACTTAAATTATGTAATTGTATACTGATAATTCTATATAGTAAAAAAAAAAAAAGCCATAAGTTACTACCTCTTGTAGCCAAATCACCGCTATTTTTTCATAAATACACTATCTATGTGATTTAACTTGCAACTATTTTTTTATATAATTTATAGTATATTCTCATACGTGAATGTTAATTCTTTATACATATATAATTGATCATTGTGATTGGTAAAAAAATAAAAAACAAATTATCGGTTACCATCTTTTATTAGCCATTTCACCATAGTTTTTGACAAATTCACTATTTCTATAATTTCACTTGCAACTAAAGTTTTTCATAATTCATGTTATATTCTCGCACTTGGGTGGTAATTCCTAATACGTAGTTAATGGTTAAAAAAATCACCGGTTACCATCTCTTATAGCCATTCCACCATAATTTTTTTATAAATACACTACTTCTATAATTTCACATGCAACTACTAAAGTTTTTCATAATCTATGGTATATTATCTTCCTTGAGTGGTAATTCATAATACGTATATTGATCATTGTCAATCAATGGTAAAAAAAAAAAAATTGGTTACTATCTCTTATAACCATTCCATCACAATTTTTGATAAAAAAAACTACTTCCATAATTTCACATGCAACTACTAATTTTTTTCATAATTTATAGTATATTATCTTACTTGAGTGGTAATTCCTAATATGTATATTAATCATTGTCAAGTTATCACTTCTTATAGCCATTTCACCACATATTTTTTTATAAAAACACTACTTCCATGATTTCACGTGCAACTATTAAAGTCTTTTACTTGAATGGTAATTCTCAATACATATATTGGTCACTGTCAATGGGGAAAAAAAAAAAATTAGTTACCACATCTTATAACCATTTCCACCACAATTTTTTATAAATACACTATTTATATGATTGCACTTGCAAATAATTTTTTTCATGTTGTATGGTATATATTTGAGTCGTAATTCCTCACACGTATATATTCATCATTGTCAATGGTAAAAAAAAATTATCAGTTACCATCCCTTATAACTATTCTATCATGATTTTTGATAAATACACTACTTCTATAATTCCATTTGCAACAAACGTTTTTTTTATAATTTATGGTATATTCTCATGTTCGAGTGTTAATTCTTAGTAAATGTATATTAATCATTATCAATGATAAAAAAAAAAAAAATCATCGGTCCCCACCTCTTATAGTCATTCCATCACGTTTTTTTGATAAATACACAACATATATGATTACACTAGTAACTAATTTTTTTCATAATTTATTTTGTATTCTCATACTTGAGTGATAATTTCTAATACTTGTATATTGATCATTGTCGATGGTAACTCCTTTTTCAATAATTTGCTAATCAAATATCATGTTAAGCTATAAAAAACTTCATAAATCTTAATTAGTTACCACGTCTTATAGCAATTCTATCACGATTATTGATATATATGTTGCTATAGTGATTGCACTTGTTACTAAGTTTTTTTCAAAAATTTATTAGTAAACTCGCATACTTGAGTCGTAATTCATATTGCTTGTTTATTAATTATTATCAATAATAATTGTATTTTTATATTTTAAATTATTTTTATTAAAATAAATTATAAAATTTTAATCAAACAAATCGACTATAAGATTGCATAGCTCCACTAAATGCTTTTAACTGCCACAGCCACCGCCATAGCCACCGCCAGCTATTTTCTCACGTTGTCTCTCACTCCTCCTGAAGCCATCTTTGACCCCTCTCTCTCTCATGGAAGAAAACCCATTACTTGATTAGATCCCCGAACCACAGGACGGTTTTCGATTATATATATATATATATATATATATTAAGGTTAATATTTTTAAATATTTATTTTAATTTAAATATTTTCACTACATAAAAAGATTTTAGATATATTTATTCTAATAAAAACAAAAAAAAGAATATGTGAAAATTATTAGCAAAAAAAAAAAAATGTAACTGCGCCACGTGCATGCAAGTAATTGCAGTGTCACTGTAAGTGCTTTACCGTGGGAACTAGGCAGGTGGCAGAAAATAATTGGAAAAAAACAAAGAATAATTATTAGGTTTGTCCCCGAGTACAATTAATACTGACAAATCAACGCAAAACTAATATTACGAAACGAATGATTCAGATTCATTTTTTGGGATCCTTATTTGGAGGCGATAGGTTTTATATGGATGAAATCTCTCTTGCCATTTTCATATATATGCTAGACTCGGGGCACATGCAATGTAAGTATAAAAACAGCATTAGAAAATTGCATTTTAGAAATCATTATAGTAGAGAAAGTAGGATAGTTAAGAAAATGGTTTTGTGTTATCATATTAACTTCTTAGTTAATGAGAAAATTGTGACAAAACTTCCAAAAAAGAAAGACTGCCCAAATATTTATATTTTTATTATAATATGTATGTATGTATTATGTATGTATATACACACGTGCGTATATTTAATTTTGAAAGTTTTATATGTAATTGTCATGAACAAAAACACAAAGAAAGTTAGAATATTTCATTTTATCAACTTGAATAGTTGAATGAATTCATCTTCTCCAGAGCAAGTTGCCAAAACTCGTGGTAGAAAAAACTTGTAAATAAAGCCAACCATGTTTAATGCTGATTGTTATGGGTTAGATCCGACCAGCTGCCCAATGGTTGATGCTCGTACAGTAGTTTGATTGTGGGAATGCAACACTCGTGTATGTGTATATATATATATATATAAGCGGTATCGCGTGCTATGCACGGGTCGGGGACATATAATCTTTTTTTTGAATAAAATAAATAATATATAGAAAGATATTTTATCAAACATAAAAGAAAATATTTACGAAGTGTTTCCTATCACAATCCCTTCCAAGAAGAAACTGATTTTTTTAGAATTCTAAAAGCAAATAAAATAGAAATTTTTACAGAAAAAAATAAAATAATGTATTTAATTGAAAATTTTCGTAACAAGCTCAAATCTCTTGTTGAAGGTATGGTCGTTATTTTTATGTTGCAAGTCTATCAATTCGTAAAGGTTGTGATTCAATTTTTTTTTTTTATAAATAATAAAAAAATGATTCTTTTCTTATTTCATTCAAATGCATTCCAAGCTTCCTCATTTTTTTTTTTGTTTCTCTAATAAAATATTTCCAATAAATATCATACCTTATTTATTAAAAGTTTGCTATTGCACGGAGCCCTGCAATGAAAACCGAGACATCATCTTAAAGATAAAATAAAAGGAAAAAATACTATCAATACTAAAAATATATAAATAATCACACACACACAAAAAAAAGATTGCAATAAAATAAAATGAAATGAAAGAATTATGAAAAAAATACTCAAAAGAAAAAAAAAAAAAAAAAAAAAAGAGTTAAAACGAAAACAATGATAGTTATAACCAAAGAAAATAGCAAAAATACTATAAAAAATCACATCCATGACTTGAGAAGAAAATACTCAAAAGAAAAAAAAATACACCGATCACATGCACCTCAAAAGACTTTAAAAAAATAAAAAAGAGATTTAAAACAGATAATTAAAACAAAATCTACCAAAACTTGTCTATTATGGTACTAATTCACCGAACACATTATTATTTTTTGTCTGATCTTATGCATGTGCATATCTCATTAAAAATGAATGATTTGCATACCCATTTAAAAGAAAAAAAGTATAATTCAAATATAAAAATAATTTGACTTTTTGGCGAAAATAAAAGA
>BRYE01000025.1:15750455-15757955 GCA_030159115.1 Actinidia arguta var. hypoleuca
TAAGACTAACAGCCGAGCTTCTAGGCTTTTAGATGAATTCATGGCAACACAAACAACTTACGTGTGAAAACTGAAACCAGTTATTAATTCATTTATTTGGCAGGTAAAAGAAATTTATCTTGAGGCTCTTTTCCACAGAAGGTTTATGATGAATACTTCATCCTATATGAAAAGATAAGAGTTATCTATTGTATTTATCCACAACTTCCACAGTTGTCCCTCGAAAAGTTATTATTTTGAGATCATAGCAAAATCATCTTATTCTCGATACCATCCGATTCATTTCAATACATATCACGAAACAACCATTCACTTTATTTTATCTTTGACTTCGCAGTTGTGGCTTTCTGGATTCATGTTCTTTAGGTTGGTGGGTTCAATTATACCTTAAAATAGATATACACATACTTTTTTTCTCGAAAGCTTTCCAAAATTTTGTGGGTTCTATTAAACCCACAAAACCCTAAAGCCACATAACTTTTTCCAAAATCTACATATACCATTACCCTAAACCACAGCCCTCTTTGTGGAGCCCCCATTCCATACACATCAATCCCTCCTGAGTACCTAAAAGTGCGTGCACAAATCTATTAAATTGCACCTATAGAAACCAAGGTCATGTTTGGGATAACTTTTGAGCGCTCTGATTTTTTAGTTTCTTTATACATACTTTCTCGGTTACATTTGAGGCAAGAAAATGAGAAAATACAAAAAAATTATTCAGATATGAGATAACGATCCACTCAAGCAAAAAGAAAATTTTCCATCTTATAGGTTAACTTTTTTTCAAATTTGATTAAAATTTTCACATTTTTAAATCTCAATGAAATAGTGAAAATCACTAAATATGAAAGAACTTAGTAGAATGTAAATTAGCAAGCCCCAAACAGGGCCTAAACCTATATGGACGGCAAAGAGAGAAGACACACACACGAAGAGAAGCATATAGGGCGAGATGAAATTACCTTGACGGTGAATTCGTGGATGGATTGGGGCTTCTGCGATTGACTTGCCATAGTATGATTGGATCTCAAACTACAAAACACAGGCCTTGTTGTTAAGCTTTTGAAGGGAACCCTGATTCGAATCGCGAATTAAGCAAAGAAATCGAAGAATTGGTCAGAGAATCCAAATGGGTTTGCTTTGGAGCACGAGAAATTTTGGTGTGAATCAGAACGCGAGCTGAGGAATAGAGCATTGGGTGGGTGTGTATATATATAGAGAGAGATACAAATAGAGAGAGAGAGATGTGTCAAACCTTGATCGTTAGCCGGTGTCATACGTGTGAACGGATGTGAAGTTTTGATTTTGGACATTGATAGAATAAGAAAAAGAGAAATGTTAAAAAACACTCCGTTAGTGTATAAAAAAAAATATATAAAAAATATTAAAATATATTAAAAAATATAAAAATATATTAAAAAATAAATATTTTATTATTTTATGCTCTTTATCAACTGCTCTTAAGGAGGTCGATAGCACGATTCTAAAAAAAATAACCAATATTCTGGCATTGATTAATGAAAAAAAAATATATTAAAAATTATAAAAAATATATAAAAATGGATGAAAAGTTTATTAAAGAGTAATTTTTTTGTTAT
Source organism: Actinidia arguta var. hypoleuca (assembly GCA_030159115.1). NCBI lineage: Eukaryota > Viridiplantae > Streptophyta > Magnoliopsida > Ericales > Actinidiaceae > Actinidia > Actinidia arguta. The sequence continues at coordinate 15,752,057 of BRYE01000025.1, forward strand.
TTTATACTTCATAACTATTATTTATTAAGCGGTGATTAATAAGATCCATGAAATAAAATAAAATAAAACATACAAAAACTCAATAAAAAAATAACGTGGCATATTTGGACCTAATCACTTAAAGAATAAAATAAATTCAAGCTTATTACAACATAGTGTAATTATGTTCGGACCTTCTCATGAATGTAGCTAGGATGTTTATTCAGTTGGGTTAAACTCATAAAATTATACATAATTATAATATAATAGTGTAATTTTTTTAAATATGGTCAAAATTATATTAGTAGTGTATTTTTTTAGTGAAGTAGAAGTGTAATTTTTTTTGTGAAATGATAATATAATTTTTTTTTAATGAGGTCAATTGATCCACAACCTATTTGTATCTCCGCCCCTGGACCTTCTTATTAGTCAAAATACATTAACCCATTACTTTAAATATGACTCGCTCTATTATTTCATACAAGATTCACTCTTCATATAAGTGGACTCTCAAAATATATTTGACTCACTACTTTAAATATGATCCACTTTATTATTTCATGTAGGTCCATAAAACTTCGTAAACAGAAGTTTTGTAACACAACTTTTGAATGAATAAAAAAACAAAGTTGCAATTAATAGACTATAACAAATATCCTTATATATATCACTTCGATTGAATATTTGATACTAAAACAATATCATTTTCACAAAAATGTAGTTTATCGCTTCATTATTATAAAAATATGACTATTGCATTTTTTTTCACATTTATTAGAATAAAAAATAAATGAAAGAGTCACATTTATCTTTGAATTAAAATATAAAGTTTTGTTCATAGTTATCAGAACGGGACAGTTCAATAGGTTCAATCGAACATTGGATACTTAATCGGTTTGATAAACATATTTTATAAAAAATACAAGCGAACCGCATTGAACAGAAAAAACCGAGCGTTTTTTTATTGAACCGTCCAGTTTTTTAATTAAAAATTGCCCGATATAGTAAAAAAAACGCTAAGTTCAACACTAAATTTTGTTGCACCCTTACAGTATAAAAGGTGATGCAAAAATCAATTTCCCAAAAAAAAAATTTTTTACAAGTGTTTTAAAATCAATTGACTACTTCTTATCTTGTAGGTCCTGTTTGGATAATTTTTTAATAATTATTTTTAATTAGATTGTGGCATTAATCTAGATTTAAAAAAATAAATAAAGTAATAAATGAAAGAAAAATATTATTCCACTTATAAAAATTAGCAAAATAATGTGACAGTAGCCATCTTGTAATTAAATTTACCATAAAGTGCATGTTTTATTTTGATATAAAAAGATCATATACAACCTCGTCATTATGTCTGAAGATATTTTTATTCAATTTTTATTTGTATACGATTCTCTAACAAAAAAAGTCCATAAAAAGTTAAAAATCGATAAGAAAAAATTAACCCAAACAGAGCCTTAGATTATAGTTAGGCTGAAGAAATATTATCTCCATAATGCAAGAATTGATCCAATAATTACTGGGGATAAATTGGTCCCTAGCCTCTAATGTGCATCAAATTAGGTGACCAAAAAATCAATCCCCAAATACTTTTAGACCATAAGACAGCAGAGTTGTTGTATTTATAGGATTATTTTTATATTTTAGTATCACTTGTAAAGTTGATTCATGTATGCTGTTAATTTTAAGATATAAAATTGAACATATTGAATCATTGAAAATTTAATTTTTTTAATTAAAATATATTTTATTATTTATTAATTATAAGACCAGTTAAATTGTAGTTAAATCAGTGAATCGTTAAACCGGTACCTTGATTGATTTAATGTCCGATCCAGTTCTGATAATTATGATTTTAATTGATATACTATCGGAGTGCAGAGTGAGAATTTAGTAAAAATATGAAGGTGTAAAGTATAATTTATTCTTGCCGTTTGTCGGCGGGTGAAGCTTTTGTCCGACGCGTGGGAAGAGATTGGCCACGTGTACTAGTCTTCGGAGGTATGTGTGATGGACCGCTGAGGTCATTCATGACGCATTGGCCGAAGAATTAGTATGTTGTATCAACGGTGGTGATGATTCGAGATGTGCGGTGGAGATTGAGGTTCAGGTGTGAACGGGGACTGAGAATCAGATCTTCTGTCAAATCATCGTTAAGAAAAGAATGCTTTTTGAAGTTACGTACGTCTGTGTTGTTGACTGGTGGAGGTCGACAAATCGCACTTAGGGCTCGTTTGACGAAATTAAAAATATCAGTTTTTGTTATTTTAAAATATAAAATAATAAGAAAAAAATATTGTTTTAAGTTCGGTGGGGGCTGTCGATTTTTTAGTTTTTAGTTTTTGATTATTTTTTTTATTGAATTTTTTTCATCTTTTGATCAAAATTTTATAAATTTTTAATTTTTTTTGACGAGATGAGTTCAAATATATATCTTTTTTTAATAAAACTTAAAAAACTATTTTTATTCACTAAAATAACTTTTTCCGTTTTTAGTAAATTTTTCAAAATTAAGTAAAAAATTATATATTTTTAGACTCTTCCTTTAAAAGAAATTAAAAAAATATAAAATTTTAATTATACGACAAAAAAAAAAAAAAAAAAAAATACTCTTAAACCAAGGAACTAGGAAAATTAATAAGCCAAACCGGGCCTTAGAATAGTTTTTTTAGATAGTTGGGCCTTAGAATGGTTAAAAAAATTATCTAATATTTTTATCTATAAACTAATAAAAAGTCACTAGAAACTACTTTTGAGTTTACTAAAAATCTAGAGCATACAGTTCTATTGAAAAAAGTTTGTTGATTTTTTCTTAAAACGAAAAGAAAGTTTCAACAGAAATATAAAAATTTATAAACACTTAAATAAAGGAAAAAAATTAATTAAAAATACGTATTATAAAATGAAATTGACAGGATTGTAAAATAAAGGGAGAAATACATTGACTACCCCTGAAGTTTAGGATTAATACACAAAGTACCCCTGGCGTTTGAAAAATAACAGTGATCTCCCCTGAAGTTTGAAACCTATAACAGATTTTTCTATTTTACACTAATCACCCCTGAGATTTTGGATTAACACACAAAGCACTCTTACTATTTGTCCACTGCCTATCCATGATATGAGGGGTGCGTTGTGTATTAACCCAAAATTTCAGGGGTGGTAGTGTAAAATAAAAAAAATATGTTATAAGTTTCAAATCTCATGGGAGGTCATTGTTATTTCTCAAATATTAGGGGTACTTTATGTATTAACTCTGAACCTCAGGGGTGGTCAGTGTATTTCACCCTAAAATAAAAATCGAGAAATACAGTGGCTGAGGCTTAAATTAGATTTAGTGTCATTAAGTTGTTTTACGTCCTGCATTTGGTACTTTTGAAATATAACGTACGACTCACATGATACAACAATTTTATCTTCTTATAGTAGTACTTCAAATTAAAAGAACACTACGAACCTTTAATTGTTTTATGTCTCTCAAATGTATACTAAAATGTTTGACGATGTTATGCAATTTTAGAACTTTTAACTTATGTTTTGATTGATGTACAAATGTTGAATGATTATGGTTTTATATAGAAGTTCTCATACTTCTTAAAAGAGGTATGGTATATTTCTAGATGATCACATCTCTTGGAAGAGACACTTATTCGCCCCAAACAACACCCATTTGTCAGAAGGCACCCATTCAGTCAAAAAAGCAATCATTCGGCCAGAAGACAACCATTCCACATAAATTTAGAACGTTGTGACGTTCGCGAAGGAAATGAATAATTCATGAAATAAATTATAATTTTTTTTCGCATTCCGAACGCCTATCAGGAAGGGAGTGTAATTTCTAGTAGTTAAGAAATTAAAGATTTCAATAATTTTTTTCTAAATAATTAATATTCAATTAGCCCAAACTTAGCGTCAGCGAACACGAACAAAACTAGAACAGGCGACTTCGGCGCAACCACACGTGGGTCACAACCATGGGTTAAATTGATCAAAACTATTTTGTATATAACTCATCACCTCTAAAAATTTGAGGTGCCCAATAATTCAATTTAAAAAAAAAATCAAAAGTGAGTTATATAAATTCACTAACTTTATTTCATTTTTTCAATGTGGAATAGAACTTTATATCCCTATTTTTTCCTTTGCAATGATGCTTCTTTGAAAAATAATTTTTTATTCAAATGAATTTAATTTTTGACAAATGAATACACTAAATTCATTTACTTATTTAGGAAAACATGAGTTAATCATTGTTCATCTCTTTAATGTATAAAAATTAATTAATTTTTAATCCCAAAATGTATTTACAACACTTTGTCAAAAATTAATTTCTAACAATTCCCCACATGAATGAAAATTAACGGATAACAAATGCAGTGAAGTACAAATCCTAAGAGAGAAGGAAATGGAGAGTTGTCGCATCAGAAAAGGCAACTTTCAGTCTTAAACATTCCTTAGTGACATATTAACGGATTTACTTACCCTTGAACTGTCCAACTTTGCGTGTAAACCAAGACAACAATATGCACACAACATCCCTACGGACACTTTTGATTTTCAAGTTGTGTTCATTTTGACCCTGAACAACACCTGATTTTCATTAGTACTATAGATAATTCAACCCAAAATTCTCATAGAAACGACCAATCTACACTTCCATATGTGATATCTTGTTAAGAGCACTTTACAACACCTCACTTGAGCATTTCAAGATACAAGTGTCATTAAAAATTATGTTTATCTTAATTGCTTATATAGATAATATTATTTTGCTTCATAAAAATAGGTAGATCAAAAGTTTTTTACCTTTTCATTTACAGTGCTTCTAACACTAAGTCTACCATAATTTAGTTATACTGTTTGAACCTATATATTGGTATCTCTAGCTAATTAGGTTGAATTTTCACTATGACACTCTTTGACTCTAAGCCTTAGTCCCATTCATCTCAAAAAATTTATAAACTTGCACTCTAGATAAACATTTTATAAACAGATCCGCGATGTTATCTTTAGATTTTACGTAATCTATAAAGATAACTACATTAGAGATAAGTTATTTAATAGTATTGTGTCTACGATAAATATGTCCAGATTTATCATTATAAATTTTACTTTGTGCCTTTACAATAACTGATTGACTATCACAATGTATACAAGCAACAGATATTGTTTTTGACCAATTTAAAATATCTTCTAAAAATCATCTAAGTTATTTTGCCTCTTTTTTTACTTTGTCTAGAGTAATAAACTCTACCTCCAAATTAATTACGCTAATCTAAATCGTTCAATGATGAGGCTCACATAGTAGATTATCTGAGCAAAAAATAAGTTGAAGGATAGTCATAATCTTTGCGACAATCTATTCTCGATGTCCAATCAACTAATTTTTTGCATGAATAATAATCTCAATAAACTCTATTCACTCTGTCTCAATTTGCTTTTTTTTTTTTAGCATTCGTGCTCTTTAATCGAATCAACAAATAACATATTTTTATCAATAATTTTAATTTTTTTTCATACCTATTAAAATATCTCAATTAGTTTTTTTATATAAAATTTTTAAAATTATTAAAAATAATATAAATCAAAAATTATAAATGATTTTTTTAAATATCTAAAATAATAATAAAAAATCAGCAATAAGGAAGTATTAATTCAACATTTCAGATCAAATCAATGGGCCCTACTACTACAAGTTCGAATCCTGTGAAATGCATTCTATGTTACGTGTTCTTAAAATGTACAAAATAAAATTATTTTATACACTTCACGAACACTTCACATGGGTTGCACTTCAGATGATCCAAATCCTCGCAGTACCGTGCTGTCCCTTAAAGCACCAACCCTGCAACAAGCACAAGATGAAAGGAAGACTAAACAGATTTAGAGACCAGAAAAAATGTTGTAGAAATTAAAC
>BRYE01000025.1:15812955-15820455 GCA_030159115.1 Actinidia arguta var. hypoleuca
AATATAAAAACTAACAAAAAATAAATATGAACACAATATTGATTTTGTTGGTGTCAATGAGTTTCTCGTTTACCTATTTACTCAATAAATAAAATCAATATTGTGTTCATATTTATTTTTTAAAAAAAATATAAAAGCAGTTACATGGGAGTCATGTAACTAAGTTTAAATGAAATTTTGAACGAAAAACTAACGGATAGGGCGAAAGTGATAACTTTTAATAGTCGATGAGATATAAATGAACTATTTTTTAAATGAGAGATAAAAATAATAAAAATTAATAGTTTAGGAGATGTATAGATAATTAACCCTTCTTTTTAATCACGAGAGAAGATGTTAGTACCTTCTTTAGTTTTGTCACTTTATCCTTTTTTGTCACATGAGTAGATCACGCACATAAAGCTAAAAGGTCTCATTAACGTGTAGATAAATAAAGATTTAGAGAGAGAGAGAGAGAGAGAGAGAGAGAGAGATTAATCATCAAGTGAGAAGGAGACAAGAGAAGCTGCGCTCACGTGAAGGTGGTCGACCCCATGCACAAACAAACACGCGAGTTTTTTGGCTCGATCAAAATCCGATTGATCATCGTCAGTCGAAGATTGATCGGAACATTCTGATCAAGATTGACCGATCGATCGTTAGTTGGTTGTCGATCAGTTCAGATTCACAAATTTGACGATTTTAACCGACTTTTGACTACTTGGACCCGTTTTGGTAGATTTTTTATTGTTTTAGGAACTTGGTTTGGCAAGGAATTATTTTTGGCATTAATTGGTTTAGGAAGAACTCTTTATCTACAAATTTCAGAAGACTCTATTTGATTCTTAAAACTTCTTAGTTCAGGATCCCCCGTGGGGGGACATTTGTTGGATCTTTGATCACTTTGTAGGCTTTTGGTGAAATTTTGGGTTCTTTAGGGGATTTTCGCTATTTGTGTGATTTTTGATACGTTGGTATAGAGAGAGTTTTCGGTTTGACTCTAATTAGATTTTGGAGATAATTTATATTTTGGGTTTGGTGAAGCTTTTGAAAGATATTTTTGAAAAAAATTCTTTGTAACACTTCGGAGTATTCATTTGATTCGTTAGTAAAAATCATTACTCATTTGACTGTCCTGAGCGTAGACATATCGCCGAACCACGTAAAACTTGGCTTTGTTTAATTTCGTTCTCTTTATTCGATCTTTCGTTCGTTTGTTTTCGTATTGCAAATTTATTTTATATTTTTCCTTCATATTCGTTGCCAACGTTGGATAGTGTTTGTTTTTGTAGTTTTGGATGCTTCTGCGCAACAACACACTCGCGATCACTAGTCTACAGTAAGCATTGTTCCAGAAGCAATAAACACTAGGGCATGGTTTGTGTTTAAATATTTTTTTTCGAATTATATTTACTTTTAGTGATTTTTTTTATTTTTTCATTAAACTTTTTATTTTTTTCTACTCATCTTGATTAGAAGAATCATAAAAATAAAATAAAATAAATTTGATTTACATAAGTTCATTGGTCCAAACTAATCCAATTAAATAAAAACAATTCATTTTAATTAATTTAGTTTTTAGTGATTTCTTAAATAGTCTTATTAAATTTTCATTTCTCTATATTTAAGGTGAATTGAAATGGTAAAAAAAAAAATTACTAAAATATTAAAAACAGATTAAAGATAAAAATAATTTTAAGAAAAACCATTTTATTCCAAGCATGGCCCAAATATCTAGAATTTTTACCCAAAAGAAGTATTCAAAAATTTTAAATGTCTCTACACGATTCATTTTAGGTATCGTAACATTGATTTTGAATCTGCACCAAACACTTCACTTTATGCTATTATTTTGAACAAAATTAAAACTTTTGGGTACATAATATTAATGTTGAAGAAATAAACCCTTGGTTTTTGCTTGGTGGTCTAGGCATGGACTTGAAAGTCTGCTTCATTCTCGAGTTTCAAGTTCAAAACTCAGTACTTTATAGGTGTTATTAATTTTTGAGTTGGATCGTCTATAAGGGGCTTATCCCAGGCTTTAATCAATTTCTTCGCTAGTGTGATTTGTGTTGGAAGAAAAAATATGAATGACATTGTCTATTAAAGTGAGGTTAATGGTTGCAGTTATAAAAAAATAATGGATGCAGTTATACAGTCATTATCACCACATTATGAGAATAATGACTGCAAATTAATGGTTGCCATTATACAACCATTATCACCACATTACAATCATTAATTTCCTGTAATGAATGACAAGGCTTTCACTCATATATAAAGTCATTCTCTCATTTATTTTAGACACAATAAGAAGTAATAACTGAGAGCACACATTACTCTGAGAGAGTTTTTCTTTTTAGCTTTTAGTCTTCTCAATAGATAAATCAAAAACACCATTAGTTCGACGGACCGATTAGTACGGTGCTAACATTATCCGGAGTTTGTTGTTTTATCCTGAGAGGCGACGTCTGCTAACTCAACGTACCGGTGAAGGATGAATCAACCTTAAAGAGATTGTGTAAAACACGAGACTCAACTTAGTTTGTAAATTTTATTCATCTTATTTAATAATTTTTTTATTTCTTTTCAATCTATTATTATAATCTGTTCTCACTCTGTTGAATAATTTATTTACGTTATTTTTTTAAAATTCTGTATTATTCTTCAAACAACAAAATTTAACAATTTGTCTCTCAAATTAACCTGTTGATAGGCTGGATACCGGATTCATGTAAAGAAAAAACCCTACTAACGTTGGGGGGAAGAAAGTTCTCTCTCCATGCCTAGTACATGTCCCACAAAAGCAGCTCCTTCCAAAGAATCATCGATGAGCCAATTACTCCTTGTCAACAAAATGATCTGTTATACGGCTAAGACATGTCCCACAAAAGCAGCTTAACGTGGATGTTGGCAAAAACAAGAACAAAAGAAAAAGGGAAAAATGTTAATAAATAAAACAAAGAATCGATGCAAAGATGTAGGCTTCAAGAGCCAAGAAAAATAAAGATCATGTGCTATACAGACAGAAAGGCCAAAGATTTCACGTTAGGATACTCTCTCTCCCTCTCTCTCTCTCTCTCTCTCTCTCTCTCTCTCTCTCTCTCTCTCTCTCTCTCTCTCTATCTATATTTGTATCAAGAATTTAGGTATAGTACGATTTTTAAGAAATAAAAGAAGAATATAGAAATACTTTGGTTAATAATTTTTATATTCTTATTTTCTTTAATTGCACTCATTTTGTTGTTTTTATTAAGGTAGATTTGTTTGAATGTCCTCGTATTAATGAAAAAATTTGAGTAATGTGGGTATTTTGGTAAATTCGCTATAATAAAGAAAAAAAAAAGAGCATAATTTGAGAAAACCCGGTACGATTAGTTTTTTTTTTTAAATGCAAAAAATACAAGATTTTATAGGAATCTTATTTTTAATTACTTCTTTCAATAATTCAACTGCCATATTTTAGTTTTTCTACAAAATTCTTATATCAAATTAACACACGATAGAAATTATGTTTTATTTTCTTTTACTTTAATTATTTCTCCTATAAATATTTTTTTTTGCATTAAACGAACTCTATATAACTGAATGGAGCCTTATGGAGGATTTGGTAACGAACAAAAACATGAAGAAAAATAATTTAATATAAACTATTGGTTCTATTAATTTTTTCACTTCTTTTTATTTTCCTTCACTAAATCATTAATTCAAACACAACCTTAGATTCACTCATCCAAAAAAGGAGTCACTCTTGGGCTTGGGGAGGCCCAAGACTTTTGGGCTGAATCTCAAATAAGGTCTTTTATGCTTTAACTATAATTAGGTAATATTTATTCTTTTATAATATTATATTTAAATTCATATTTATTTTCTTTTTGTATTTTATGAACACGATGAAATATTTGTATTTTTAAATATAAAAAAATACAATTTTTGAAAAATTCCATTTTGATACACTTTAATTTCTGTTTTTAAATAATTATTTTTAATTTGATTTCAATTACAAAAATAACCTCTTCCAACAACTTTAGAAGTTGTGTTTTTTATACCCTCATTTGGTTTGCTCAACGCATTTGGATGGGCCCATAGCCTAGATGCTGAGTGGGCTTTGAGATCGTGGGCCGAGTCTGTCTTGGCCTCTTATTGGGCTAGGGCCTGTGCGATTTCTAATCGATTCTATGGGAGAAAAAAGAGCTTTTGCCACCTGTGGACTTCCTAAGCCAAAATGCCTTTTCTAGTCGGGTTGGGTCGGGTCGGGTTTATATACTTGGTTTGAATTAGTTCATGTTTCGAAACACGCATTTTTGTATCAATGGACTCGTTGTTTTTTTTTTTTTTTTGTCTTTGTTATATAAAATTACTGTATAATATTCAAATGTGTATTAAGAAATATTGAATGTTTTTGTAGTGGAGCGTAAAAATTATTTTCAAAAGTGTATTTAGAAAGTTGCCGATTATGCTGAAAACTATAAGACGCAATCACCAGCAATTGAGAGCCTTGATTAGGGTTAAAAATGTCAAAAATCATTATTAAAATTAAAAAGGCACTACCATTTTCAAAAGGACACCGACCATTTGTTTATTTTCTCACCTTTTCTGTTGTGGATAGATGGGAAAAATTTAGAATTGCATGAGCAATCACGTGGTAAGCCATGTGTTTGCACAAGGGATTTTCTATTTTTCTAAAATAGCAATAAACCTGAGTTTGGATCAAGAATTTAGTGATTGAAAATGAAAAAAAAAATAGGGATCTAACGGTCCCGAATAATTGAATCATTTACCTTTTCTATTTCTATTTTATTTTTTATATGAAATCTTTACTCCAAATACATTCTTAATTTGATATTCAAGAAAGTTATAGAAAAGAATAAAGAGAGAGAAGCAAAAGCTAGGTTGAATTTCTTCCTTTCTAAGTGTTCATTAAGAAAATAGTAGCAAGATAACTTTAATAAAACTCTATGTTTGAATTAAGGATTTGGCAGGAAAAGGGAAAGGAAAAATTTAAAAGTAAATGATTTTTTTTTTCTTTTCCCTTGCCAATTTTTTTAATCCAAACACAGCCTACGAGTAATGATAATAATAAGAAAGTTCGTACAAAATTCTCAAATAGAATAATGTGAATATTTGTCGAATTTTCGTTTCAAGATAAAACATTTATATCATCCTGTTTTATATTTTCAAAATTTCAATTGTGATATCATTTGGTTGCGTGGTGCTATTTTTGAAGAATATCTTTTTGGCATTTTTATCGGGACAAATATATTTCGTATCCTTATACTTTTATTAAAATATCACTTTGCCCATTTTACTTATAATTGCCGGTTAGGATTCATTTCGTTCATCTGCAATTCACTTAAGTAATTGAAAGAGGCAATATGGCATGATGAAATAGAGGTCACATGGCTTTAATTGAACAACAAGCCGTTGAAAGAGTCACATTGACCTACAGTGCTAAGGATTGACTGATACAACCAGAAGTAAATGGTGCAAAATAAAATTTAGATAATGGTGAAGGGGTGCAAAGTGAAATTATCATTTTCCTTCAACTTGTGATAATAATCGTTTGAGCCTCTATTTGTGAGGCAATAGAGAATTTAAGGGCTTGCCCAGACAGTGACACAAGAGGCCAGAAATGGAGCCATTGGTTGTGACTTGTGAGTCCTATTTTACTCAAAAAATGCAAAACCACAAGACACCATAAAGCATGTTGGAGACTACTCTTGGTGACCACCAAGGGCAGAGGCACAACCAAGATTTGGGGGGCAATTGATTCCACTAAAAAAAAATTATACTAACACCTTATTAAAAAAGATACACTATCAATACAATTTTGACCCTACTGAAAAAAAAATTATATTATTATCCCATAATTATATATAATTTTATAATTTTGACCTCCTAAACTAGACTCCGCCCCTGGCGACCACTATGGCAACCATGCACGGCTCTTTGTGATGCATGTGTTCCTTTAGCTGGCATTGGCATGCTAGAAGCTTGTCCCCCCACAGGCAATAACCCTATCAAGCCAGAGAGAGATAGAGAGAGTCCAAGATCTATGTCTTTTGTGACTAGTAATGTTTCAATGAATATTATAACTATATTACTTGAGTCCAAAATTGAGGTCATGTTAGATGGACCTCATGATAACAAATGGGCCATTGCACATGGAATTGGAAAGCTACCCAAATGCCTACGGGACTAAAATTATACTCCGTTTAACATAAATATGATTTAATCATGCGACTACTAATATTATCTTGAATTTTTGTATGGATTAAATACGTACTTGATAACTGGTGAGCCTTGTGAAATGATCGGACAATTTTGATCACTAAAACTCGGTGAGTCCATATAATACCGGCAATACAGTACCAGACTCCTATGGACACCTAACCCAAATTCCTTTTCTTTTATAGGGTTCATCATATATTCAATGCCAGATAACTGTAAGTATTATTGAGTTAGATTTACTATTTTGTGAGAGGGGCGATCATTTTTCTTAAAGTATTTAATTTATAGAAATAATTTCATCATTACTTAATGTCATTAACTTTGTTTTCGTTTTCTTAATTTCATTTATGTTTTCCCCTGACATTTATAGAATGTATGGTTGATGCGTTACAACTTACAATCCATCAAATCGATATCCATCTAATTTTGCTTATTTTTTTAATGTAAGAAAAGGCAAAATAGGGTAATTAGGAAAGCGTATAGATCCTATGATATATTTTTCTAAACTAAGGATCCTCCCCAATGGGATGTAATTGGTTAGAAATAATCATTAATGAAATATTTGGAAATCACGCCATTAGGTAGAACAGGGACACCGACAAAGCATTAGAAAAGTTTGTAACCGATGGAGGAAATTAAAGCGTGAAAGACACCCGAGAAGACCATTAACCTTCCTAAACTAATTGTTACATAATTAAGTCGATTTACTTCGGTGTGTTTCTCAACGCAATCTGCCTTAATTTAAAATGTTTTTATTTTAATATTTTTTTATCTTTTGGTCAATTTTTTTTTTTTAATTTTTGGATCATCTTGATGACATAAATCGAAAATCAAAAGAACTAAAAAATTAAAAAAAAAGCTAATTTTGAATTTATTGCCTTTAGTGTATTTTATTGTAAAAAAATAAAAAATCTATTAATTTATTTTTCTATTTCTCTATCAATATGAATTGAAAAAAATAAAAAATAAATAATTTACGAGGGTTGATATTTTCACATGCCCTTTTCTTCAAATGCCCTTATATGTATATTTTTTAATTACTTTGATTAAATTTTTTTTATCACACTCCATTTCTTACCCCAAATGCACTTATCATTGTATAATTTTACTGGAATCATTTTACTTCACTTTTTGTTCTTATCCTGTAACTTTTGTATAAGTGTCTAAATTAAGTGTAAGAATATAAAAAAAATATAATTTTGATAATTAACAAAAGTGTTGGGAGTTTATTGTAATATTAGATAATAAGGATACAAAGTAAAGTGCGATTAGTAAAAAGTGGAGTGCAAA
>BRYE01000025.1:15865455-15875455 GCA_030159115.1 Actinidia arguta var. hypoleuca
TTCTCAAGTAATTACTCTTTCATTCCACTCGACAAATCTCTTGGAGTTAACTACAATTATTTTTTTCATCCAATTTGATTAACATTCATGTTAAAAACTTTATTTGATAGTGAAGTATCCTGATCTCTACAGCCCATTTGGTTTGAATCCAAAGCTTCAATTGATTCGAAGCACTTTTCATACTAAGCTCTAAGAGCCTATTTGTTTTGATGTGTTTAGTGAGAAATGATAAAATTAAATTCTTTCTTATGTTTAGAATACCAAATAAGTAAGATAATGATGAAAAAGAAGATTACGCTCTTACCGAGTCTAAAAGAAATTGTAGTTACAACATTCTCTAGTGGTTGAGATGTTGAGAATATTGACAACCTTCACTAGATTGCCCGGGATTTGAACCTGGCTTGTGAGGAGTCCAAAGAATAGCCTTTGTGTCGTGTGCGAGTGATGGCCGCTAGAGAATAATAGCCTCTTTGTATAGGTGAATCCAACTCACCCCCCTTGTGCGAATGCGATATTACATTCCTTCAGAGAGAGAGACTGTCTAAAGCTTGATTTTATGTGTAACAAAATAAGTTTGATTTGTTAAGCATAATATCTCCTTTCTGTGAGCTTGTGCAGTGTTTTTCTTATGATAAACTAGTATATCATCATGACTGAAGACAGGAATTTTTTTAAAAATTAGTACAAAAAGACCGAAATAACATAAAATAAATACTTTAGGGACCATTGAAAAAATTTACCCATTGCCAAAAAAATCACTTTGAGAGAAAAACACCATAAAAATCGATTTCACAATGGTTCTCCAAGACGGGCCCAACTGTGTAGGCCCACTGATATGTACGTATGAAATCCAATCGGATTAGCAGATCGATTGCAAGATCTAGCCCATCAGCCTCGTTTTCAAATGGACAGAAACTGGACTTCTCAGCAATTACGTGGACCAACTAGGACCGTCCAAAGGTTTGATTTAGACTATGGTACTATGAAGGCTTGAATCTTCTACGCTGGGCCCATCTCTTAAATTCAAGCACATGTAGTTGGGGACCAAAAATAAGTACCACAATGAAGACTAGAAAGACAAGTCAAGTTTATTTTATATCGGTATTTTTTATTTTATTTTTACAAATTTTGCTTACAAACTGATCTGATAGTTGAGTTATTTAAATTATGACGATATTTTTTAGGATTTTTAAAAATACTTTTGTATACTCGAAATTATGAAAACCAAAACACATGATTAGATTTAGGTTAGTGATTTTCACTCTTCCCTTTTTTCTCTAATTGCACTTCTTCTTTTTTATCTTTATTAGAGTGAATCTATCAACATACCCAATTTTAATCAATTATTTTTATTACATAGAAGGACATTTAGATAAATTCATCATATTAAAGACAAAAAAATGAGTGTAAAAATTTTCGAGCATGTGGTTGTTGATAAATATAATTTTTTAAATAAACTATAAGACATTTTATACAACCATGTAGTTGTTGATATCCGATCAAATTATTTTTTTATAGGCATGGCCGCCACAGTCACATTGTCGTTGTCATTGCCGTGCCATCCCATTGTAGCCACCACCGTGACATCACTGCCCCACCGCTTGCAAATCTCTCTCACTCGCGCTATCTCATATTTGAGATCTAAAACACCTCAATAACTTGTCACCACCATCGACCGCTACAAGGCCACACTGCCTTCACCGTTGTTATTACTAAACCGAAGTTGCAATTGCCACCGCCACCACCGCTTTTTCCTTCATCTCTCTCTCTCTCTCTCTCTCTCTTTTTCTCTCTCATATCTAAGATCAACAACAACGCCATACCCTACCATCACCACTTGTTGTCTCCAACGGTGTCAAGTCTCTTTCTCTCTATAAACAAAGTTTTTCGTATTTATTTTTTATGTGTTTGTGTTTTTTTTTAAAAAAAAATCAATGTTGAACAAATTATTTTTTTATTTTTTTGAAAAAAATAATAACAATTAAATTTATCTATGAAAAAGTTCGTTAGAAAGTCACTAGAGAAGTCTCAAGGAAATTTGCCGAAAAAGTTGTCAGAAAAGTTGTCATCCAGAAAGTGGTTGCCTGCTGCCGGCAATGGTTGCAGGGGAGAGTGTAAAGATGGTGGAGTGTAGTGAGAAATAATAATAGGTACAACGAGTACAAATGTATTTTTTTCCGCATGATAAAAAATAATTTTGACTTAAAATTTTTATGACATGAATTAAATGTGTTAGAAGATTAGTTCAATGCACACCTTAGTAAAACTCCTTTTATTTTTATAATAATAGAATGAAAAACAAATTTTAAAATGGCCAAAAACATTCAGGTTAGCGAACTCTATAGCATATTGTAATGATTAATAATTTGCAGAAGTTAGTTCATATGTTTCGTGTGTATGCCGACAAGTAGAACTTCAATCACAAGCTATCTGTTCAAATAAAAATGGATAAATTTCATTAACTTCCCTTAAGGTTTCTTTAAATTGCAGCTACTTCTCTTATTGTTTTTAAGATTATATTGACTTCCCGTTATTTTGAAACTAATATATAGATTTTTTTTTCCTTTCCGTTAAGTGGGCCTAACGACATTAATTATATGGAATAAATGACTAGAAAGAAAAGTCAAGTTTATCTTATGTCGGTATGGAATTTTTATTTATTTATTTATTTATTACAAATTTTGTTTACAAACAGAGGTGACAATTGAGTTATCTAAATTATGATGATATTTTTTAGGGTTTTTAAAAATACTTTTGTATACTCGAAATTATGAAAACCAAAACACAGGATTAGATTTAGGCTAATGATTTTCACTTTTCCCTTTTTCTCCAATTATATATATATTTTTTTATCTTTATTAGAGTGAATTTATCAAAATACCCAAATTTACTCAATTATTTTTATTACATAGAAGGATATTTAGGTAAATTCATCATATTAAAGACAAAAAAGAGTGTAAAAATCTCTAGCCAGATTTATCATATATTCTATTTTTATTAGATAGTTAATATCTAGATCTAGATTTAATCCAAGAATTTGTACAAAGAAATTTTTTTAAAATCTCAGATTTACTTGGTTATGTGAAATTACATGCTTAAATTAATTTGAACCATTCATTTTAAATTTTAAAAAGTTTTCTTTATCCAAATTTTGTAAGGGTAAAGTATCTAAAAGAACATATATAAAAAAAAATGCGGCCAACCCAAAAATCGTTTAATGTGTTTCCTAAATTATGTTTTTCAGGCAAAAAACAAAACAAAACAACAATGCCTGTTTTTGAAATTTGCATAGTCTCTAGAAGTAAAAATAAATAAATTATTATTAATTTCTGAATCGCATATGCCGAATATTCCCTTCACTGTCACTGTCATAGTGTCGTGTATAGACTTAAATGTGGATAGTGGAAGAAGACCACCACTGACCTTTCTTTGGGTATAATTTTATATTTATATATTTAATTCTATGGCCTAAAATATTCTAAAAATCATAAATAATGAAATTGTATAACTTTAGCGACTTTATTTCTTTGAAGGAAAATAACATGCAAGGACCGCTACAGCCCACAATGCCTTTTTCATGAAGAAAGTTCCAAGTCTTGAGCATAAATTCAACTTAATAGTGATGAGCTGTGATTAATTCCATTTGAGTTCCACTTCATTTATTTTTTTTGGAAATAGATTTCTTTTGATAGAAATATATATAGGAGAATCAAATCTGATAAATACACAGCGGGAAAGATACATACTCTGCTATGGCGTTCAAGTATCGAGAATTCCAAAAATCATTTTGGTCTTGAATTGGATCGGAGTACTGGATTTTCACAATCCTCGCTTTATATATGTTATGCAGAGTAATGGATAGAGTTTCCAATCTACTTTATTTTATTTTAGTGTTAAATGTATTAGTACCTTGATTGCAATCATAAGCTTTTATCCAAAAATTGGCATCTGACATTTACTTAAATGTGTGGCAATTACTATGTCAGGATATTGAGTTGTGATGGAGATGAATGATAAAGAAAGAAAGAGAAGTAGAAAAATGTATCTGTAGTCCATTTGTCAATATTTATTCAAGTTTATTACAACATACAAGAAAAAAGTTACAAACTTGTGTGCACATCTATTGTATGTGCTCGGATTTATTCTTTCTAAGTTTTGACTCATGTGTGATACCAAAAACCTTTATTCCGTACAGACCAATCTCATTTCTATATTATCAAACCAATTGTTTAAAGGGCAAAACACCACCTTGTAGTTGGTTCCCCCAGGGCATGTAAATGTGCTAGTCTGATCATCCTTAGGGTAACTATAAGCATCTGGGCATCTAATCTTAAAAAATCTTGAGAAAGTTGTGGGCTCACAATTTCCGGAATTGCAACAGTACTGATCGGTCTTGAATACAGTACACGGATTATTACACCCACCCAGGGCACGTAACTCATTCGGACACTGCCCATTTATATCTGCAGTACATTTGATGCTACGGTTGCACCCACCAGACGTAGGACTAAATTCCATTGGCACATTGAACCCATCAACGAGGGATATGTCAAAGAAGTCCAAGTTGTTGAATTGGTTTAGGGCATATTCGGCTAGCGTGTTAGGGGGTGCACCATAGCCTTCGCATTGGAGGAGGCCGTTGCAGTCACCGGTCAGGCACTTGCCCCGCCCTGTCCCATCAAAATTGCAGCCAGTACGGGCCCATATTCTAGCACCACCAGCGGTGCCTGCACCAGGATTGATGGTCCAAGTTTGGCCGCGGCCAAGGCGTTTGCCGCCACCTGGAATGGCAGCGGCCCAAACGGTGAAAGGGCAATTGTTTATGATATTAAAAGTGGCTGCATGAGCACAAGTGAAGAGGATAGCAATGAAAAGGAGGGCGGAAAGGGAGAGAGACTCGAAGCTGCTCATGTTTGAGCCTATACGAAGTAGGAACAAGAGATATGAGTTGTGGGGTTGTGTGGAATTGGGAGAGAGAGAGTTGGGTATCTAGGAGTGAAATGGAATTAAGTTTTGTTGAAAATTTTGCTAGATGATGAAAAAGATATCTTGACTTCAGAGACAACAAAATGTTATCTATTAGCCACTTTTGTACTAAACTGGAAAGTCAAGTATTCAATCCTTGTTAAAGGTATATTGATAATTTCATTTATATTATAAGAGTTCTTTTTTGAGTAATACTTAGACTTTGTTTGGCTAAAGATGAGATAAAAATTAATTTTTCTTGTTTGTAATGGCTAAAAAATCATCTAGTTTTTAGTCATGAATTATAAAAAATCACTAATGGCTTTGGATTTATTAATAAATATAGGCCAAATGAGCCTTAAAAAATCAGAATCAACCAAAAAAAATCAGGTCTAAAAAAAGTTTTTTTAGCCAAAACAAATCATTTTTAGTTTCTAGGTTTTGAGAATTTGTTAGTGTGCTTATGGATTTATACATTACTTCTACTATTTGGCCAAAAAAATAAAAAGACTTCAAGTCAACATATATAGAGAGAGGGAGAGACAAAAGAGACGGTGCCGTGTGGAAAAATTGCTCGAACGCACCAATTGGCCTTTAAGACTAATATATTCATGGGTGTCCAAAAATGTAGTTAATTCATGTCAACATCGAAGACAATTCATGTCCAAGCTAAGGTACCTTTACTCCCGAGCCGTTGCTACTTAGTAAGCTCGGTAGGGTGACGAAACTTAAGCCAGACGATAGCAACGGTTGGCGGTAATTCCGAGGAATGTCAGGAGACAAAATGTGGCTTACACGTCGAAATTTCTTCTGACAGCCCCTATATCTAGATGAAAACATCGACGAAATGATGAGAAACTATCATCTAGGCCCTAGGAGTATGACTGAGTCAGTCGCCTAGTTACTGACATAGCAGTCGACACGTTCAAGCACTTGTCGTGCTGCAATTTGTCCAGTGACAGGACAGTTAGCGCATCAAAATACGCGCTGAGTTGTACTGTATAAAGTCCCTTTCTTTCATGAAAAAATAAGCACTATATGGCTGAGAAAAGCATACACTCTCTCTCTACATACTCCGGTCATCTAATTTGACCGTCAGATAGGTATTTCCCTGAAACAGCTCCGGCGGCCAATTTTACTATTTCGGTATTGCAGCTAGAACATTGACGGACGACGAATTGAAGTTAACAGTGCAATTGTAGAACTACCGAGAATATCTATTCTCGATTTTCTTCCTCTTATCCCACAAACATACAACCCCACATCAACATATATAGAAAGGGGGAGACAAAAGGGACGGTGCCGTGTGGAAAAATTGCTTTAACGCACCAATTGGACTACTTGGCCAAAAAAATAAAAAGACTTCTAGTCAACATATATACAAAGGGAGAGACAAAAGAGACGGTGCCGTGCGGAAAAATTGCTGTAACGCACCAAATGGCCTTTAAGGCTAATATATTCATGGGTGTCCAAAAATGTAGTTAATTTTTCCATCGAAATTTTGGTAGATGAAGTCATTGTTTAGCTTGACCTCGAAGGCTTGAAGGCAAGTCAACTAAATGGAGGACTACAAATAATAGCGCTAGCCCTTAAGGTGGGACTACGACAGGTTCATTTTGAGAATTCAAACCGTTAATTTTATAAAATTCAATGAAGATATTATTCATAAAAATCATATTAATCGTGTGTCAGTAATCACGTGATTCAGATATATTTATTTTAAAAAAATTAATGATAAATATAATTTTTTAAATAAACTGTAAGACATTTTATCCGAGCATGAGGTTGTTAATATCCGAACAACTTAATTTTTTTATAGGCATATACTTAGCGAATTTAAAAAATGAACGATTCAAATTTATGAAGATGGCTAATGATAAACCTGAAAAAAGAACACTACAAGGTTATAGTGACATGGGCATTACAGAGATCCCAATTTTCAAATAACAGGACTTGGACCCTTTCCATTTCATGCATAAATGTCATTTATGGATTTTTTTTCATTATAAAAATTATAGGAGTATTATTTTTATCTTTTGGTTATATTAAACCATCTAACAGAATGCCATAAAAGTGGTGTTTATGCTATGATTCCAATTATAAAGCTCAAAACCTACAAGGTACAACTAAGGAAAAGTTTTTTAAAAAAATGGTTGATACAAGTTTTTGATTTTTATTTCTAATGAAATGCTTTCTTCTCCTTCTCCTTATAATTGTTTTCTATAAAAGCTTATGTAAGCAACTATGTTCCCCGTGTATCAAAAGCTAACTTATTATTCTTTGTTTTGGGAGGTGTAGTTTAGATATTTATTTAAAAATTATATAATAAGCAGGGGAGGATGAAAGGAGGGGTAAATGAGGTCAATTGACTCTAATGAAAAAAAATTACACTGTTAGTCTTTGAATATTTGTAATACATAAATATTTGACCTCACAAAAATTAATAATTTATCTCTAAAATATATCATAAATATAATTTTGATCCCACAAAAAATTATTTTCACAGAGTTTGACCCCAATGACAAAAAGTGGAAGGCAAATATCATTTTCCTAAGAGTGTGTTTGGATAGAAGATTTGGTGGAGAAACAAATTTGGAAAAGTTAATGAATTAGCCCTCCAGATTTAATATTTTTCTTCCTTTTTTTCCTCGTAAATCGTTCCCTAAATTCATGAACCAAACACGGACTAAGAGAATTAGGCTGAAATTATACGGGCCGAAGCCCTTATCACGCTGCAATTAGCAGACCGATTCGTGATCCAAAACCCCCAGAACGAAACCAATTTATGGGCCCCAAAGCATTCGAGTAGGCCCATTCTCTACTACAATTTTAGAGGAGCATGCTTTCTAGGAAAACTAAACGTACCATAAAAAGGGGTAAATTTCACCATTACTAACTGTAGTTTAGAAAAAAATTCATTTTAGTTCTTATATTTTTAATTTGAACAAAGAAAACCCCATAGTTTTCAATCAATGTCAATGTCCCCTGGCCCTCCATTCTAATTGATTACAACTTTTGACAGAAAATGAAATAAGACATATAAAAAACACGCAGTTTCTGTTAGAGTTATAAACAAATTTGGAATCGAAAAACAACATTGCTACTGATTGAAAGTGTAATGGGACAAATTATAACACGACGTAATCTGACCTTACTAGGGCAAGGACCTCGACCGAGCTGTTGATATAAAGCAAGCTCGGTGGTCTCCTGCGTCGGAGTTAGGTGCGGACACTATTGAACACTGGCCTTGCTAGGGCGGAGGTCTCCGTCATGCTATCGCTACAGAGCAAGTTTAGAGACCCTCTGCGCTAGAGTTCGGAGCAGTCACTACCAAAGACAAATGCCGTCCGAGCTAAACCTATCATTACTTCTGAGATGTCGTTGTTCAGCAAACTCGGAACAATAACCGTGATGGAAACTTGGACGAGAGACAACGACAGGCGGTAATTCCAAGGGATGTCAGAGGACAGAAGGTGACTTGCACGTCAGAGTTCTTTCTGACAGCCCTCACACTCGAATGGAGACGTCGGTAGTTGATAATGAGCTATTAGCCACGTTGTAGGATTTTGGCTGGGTCAATCGCCTATTTGCTGACACAGCAGTCGGCACGTATAGCTACGCACCAAACTGTAGTCTGTCGAATGACAAAACACCTAGCGCATCACGCCATGCACTGAGCTAGGTAGTAAAAGGAGAATTGTTGTTCTCACAAAGATACGTGCGCAACCTTGCTATCAATACATACATACACTTTCCCTCTCTAGATATTTTCAAATGTCTAACTAGACCGTCGGAGGGCTATTTTCAAAAAATAGCTCTGACAGGCGGTCTCACTATTCCTGTGGCTGCAGCTAGGGTATCATTGGTTGGACGGACAACGGGTTAAAGTTACTTACATAGTCGTAGAACCGTCGCGGATGTCTATCTTCGATTTTCTTTCTTTTCTTTCTTCAAACACTACCCCCACAGAAAGTTGTAATGATTGTAATTGTTCAAATTAGAACTGTAAAAACCAAAGTGAAATTTTGCCTGAACAATGAGGAATCTATGTTCGATAACCTTTTCTTTTGTGCTTTATATATGAAATAAATTGTTGTGAATTTGCAAATCTAGAAAAAAAAAACTGTAAAATTTCTTGCGTTGTCTCAAACTTTCTTTTTAAACAAAAGGACAACTAATTTTTTTTTAACCTCATGCATTTATTTATTGAAATTTTTTTACCTATGGTCCATATATTGGGCCTCTACTAACATTTAATCTATATCACTTTTATGAATAATAAAAAATTCATTAAATTAAAATATGTTTGGGCTAAGGTTCATGAAACTAGAGTATATGAGTTAAAACTTCATTATTAGACAATATTGCTCTTCCTTCATAACCTAGAGTATAAAAGACCCCCCAAAAAATAATAATTCAAAATAGATGTCAACCTCTCTCTCTCCTACACCTAAACAACCATCACCTCCATCGCTACCACAACCACACTGTCGTCGCCGTTGCCATGCCACACCGTTGTCGCTACCACCGCGACATCACTACCTTACTACTTGCAAATCTCTCTCACTCTCGCTATCTCCAATCTAAGATAAACTTTCCACCACCACCGCGCGCCACAAGGCCACACCGTCTTCACCACCGTTATTACCACCACCGCTTTTCCTTCATCTCTCTCTCTCTCTCTCTCTCTCAAATTTAAGATCAATAACACCGCCATGGCCTACCATCACCATCGTCCATCTCCACCGGTGTCAAGTCTCTTTCTCTCTATAAACAAAGTTTTTTGTATTTATTTTTTATGTGTTTGTGTTTGTTTATGAAAAAAATCAATGCGGAACAAATTATTTTTTGGTTTTTGTGAAAAAAATATTAAAAGTTTAGAGTTTATCTGTTCGAAATAGTTAAGTTTATATGTTCGAATTATCGGTTAAGTTTATGTATTTATTTTGTAACAGTTAAAATTTATTTATTCTAATAGTTAAGTTTATTCGTTTGAACAATTAAGTTTATTTATAACAGTTAGTCGGAGTTTGTT
>BRYE01000025.1:15897955-15900455 GCA_030159115.1 Actinidia arguta var. hypoleuca
AGTTTAGTTTTATTTTTCAAGAGAGTAAAATTGATAATTTAAAATAGTAAAATTTATACAAGTTGAGTTTTATTTTATTTTTTTGCAACGATAACAGTGAAATTTTACTGTTCGACTTTTCGGTCAACTTTCCAACAGTTAATTTATCTCTGAAAAAGTTAGCTAGAATGTCACCAGAAAAGTCGTTCGGAAGTTTACCGAAAAATTCATTGGCCAAAAAGTGATTGCCGACCAGAGAGGATAGAGATATTGGAATGTAGTGAGAAATAAGAAGATATATAGAAAGTACAAATATATTTTTGTTTGATATGATAAAAAAGAGGTTCGATTTTAATTTTTTTTTTAAATGAATTAAATGTGTTAGAAGATTAGTCCAATAAATTTTATATTTTTTATAATAATAACATGAAGAATTTGCAGGTGAGCGAAGTCTATATTATATTGTAATGATTAATAATTTGCAGGAGTTGGGTCACATGTTTCGTGTGTTTGCGGATAAGTGGAATTCCAATCATAACCTATCCGTTCAAATAAAAATGGGTAAATTTCATTAATTTCCCTTAAGGTTTCTCTACATTGCAGGTACTTCTCTTATAGTTTTTAAGATTATATTGACTTTTCCTTTATTTTAAAATTAATATACAAATTTTTTTTCTTTTCCATTAAGTGGGCCTAACGACATTAATTATATGGAGTAAATGACCATAATACCCTTATTAAATATTTGGTTGGCAATAAGTTGATAATACCCTTTTTTTTTTCTCCCCAAGCTTTCAACCTTCCCGACACTTGATTTTGTTTCAAGGGAACCCACAAGGAATTCTTTTATACTTGTGGAGTGAGAGTGTACAAGGGTATGAGGAGTATTTTTAGTATTTAGAAGATAAAACAACATGACATAAGCAATGTAAGGGGACAAAATGTACAACACAGAAGCTAGCTTTGCTAGGACAGCCGAGCTATCGCTATGAAGCAAGCTCGGTGGAGCCCTGCGCCGGCGCTTGGTGCAGACACCATTAAACATTGGTCCTGCTAAGGTAGAGATCTCCGCTAAGCCATCGCTACAGAGCAAGCTTGGAGGTCCTCCGCGCCGGAATTTGGAGTAATCATTACCGAAGACAATTGTCGTCCGAGTTAAGGCCATCGTTACTTCCAAGCTGTCGTTGTTCAGTAAACTCAGAATAATAACCACGCTAGAGCACTAGAGCTTGGACGTGGCGCAACGACCGGCAGCAATCCCAAAGGGTGTCAAGAAACAAAAGGTGACTTGTACGTCAGAGTTTCCCCTAACAACTCCCACGTTCGGATGGAGACGTCGGCAACATGATGACGGGATATTAGCCAGGTCATAGTGGCATAGGTGGGTCAATCGCCTACTCACTATGGGTGTGCATGGATCGGGTTTAGTCAGTTCTGTAACAGACCCAAAACTGATCCGATCTTGATCGGTTCTCTATTTTTGGACCCAGAATATATCCAATCATTCAAAGGAACTGAATCGAACCACCCTGAGTGAGATCGGTTCGGTTCGGTTCTTTCTCAGTCGGGTTAGGTCGGACTGGTCAGTTCATTTAAAGTTTTAGAAAAAAATAAGACAACGTTAAAAAATAAAATATAACTCCTACATAATAACACATTATTTAAAATAATACAAACTAACATCCAACACACAAAAGTCTCCAATGAGTGTATTGTATTAGTATTGATCGGGTCTAGTCTTTAGGTCCTCATTCGAGTCGGGTCGGGTCTGGGTTAAAAAATCTTGCAGACCCAAGAATCGAACCAAATTATTCGGATCTACAATTTTCAGACCCAGAATCGAACCATGGACATTGTAGAACCAAACCAACCCCGCCTAATGAGGTCGGGTTGGTTCAATTCTCGGGTCTCTCGAGTATTTTGTGCACCCCTACTACTCACTGACACAGCAGTCGGCACGTGTAGATACACGCCGAGCTGTAGTCTGTCTAGAGATAAGACTGTTAACGTGTCGAGGCACGTTCTGAGCTAGGCAATAAAAGAAAAACTGTTATTCTCACAAATGTACACACAATTTTATTATCAGAACATTCTTACAACTTTTTCTCTCTATACTCCTGGATGTTTAACTTGACTGTCGGATGGCCGTTTTCCCAAAATAGCTCCAGCAGCTGGTCTCATTATTTCGGTGATTGCAGCTAGGACATTGCTGGTTGGTCGGACAACGGGTTGAAGCTACCTACGCAGCTGTAGAACCGCCGGGGGTGTCCAACCTCAATTTTCTTCCTCTCTTCCTTCAAACACTACACCCCACAAGCTACTTCAGTTAATTTTGCCAACGGCTCTTAATAGAAGGGAAAATCAATGTATTAATTTCTAAAGCAGAGGAGGTTAGTAGAATTTTAGAAACTATAACGGAGATCTCAAAATTTAAAGAAACTTTAGGGGAGGCTAGTGAAATTTACCCTAACAAAAATCACGCAACCTAAGATGCTTCAACATGGATCCAAATTCAAGTTAC
>BRYE01000025.1:15997955-16000455 GCA_030159115.1 Actinidia arguta var. hypoleuca
ATGTCAATTATATGTATATAGATAGATAGATATACACTTTTGATTTTCTAATTACATGAACTGGAAAAAAAAAAAAAAAAAGACCACATCCTAAGAAATTCACAATATTCTAACAAAGGCAATTAGACCCTATTTTATTTAGCAATGTTATAACTAGTCGGACGATGTTATGTATGTATATTGTTAAAAACTTAGCCACAACTCTATATATTGTGTATGTCATCTATATTTTTCATTTTCAGTTATTATGACGTTTTCGTAAAATTTTATATTATTATAAATGAGTAAGCACATGTGATCAACCGGGGTAAGGTAAGTCGGCCTGGGTGGGCAAGCCACCGGCCGGTCACGTGCCTTTGATCCACATAAGTCGGATTGCGGGGCGTGACAGAGTGATAATTTAAAAAAAAAATTCAATTTATTCCAAACACGAACTTTAACAGACAAAGCGTATCTGGGCCAAGCCGGCCCACAATGTTCCAAGCCTGCAATACCTTTGCTTGAGCCCAACCCATGGAACCATCGTCATAGCACGACCACACATAAAAGGGAAGTCCAATGTGTCATAACATAGCCCACGACAACGGGCCATCACATACCTACAAAAGGAAGGGCCCAACCCATGTCAGCTTTTGAACCCACCACCACCCACCCCAACCAAGTCCTATAACCCATTAAGGCCTGTTTGATTGACGGATTGGACATTAGATGAGATCACAAATTTTGAAGAAATATAATAATTGTTTGAGGAATTATATATCCGTAATCAATCCCACAAAATATGAGATATACGATATCTTAGGAAGGTGGTATTTTTTTAATCTTACTTTTAATAACAGGAAGGCGGAATGATTAATCCCTCAACATTAGTGTGCACCGAACTACTTATTTTATGAAGGTTGTACATTCATCTTTATTAGTCTACCAATTGAGCAAGTCATTAGGCTACTTATTTTACAAAGGTTGTACATTCCTCCTTATTAGTCATTAGGTTTTGGATACGTTTTCATTTTGAGAAATGTTAGGAATATTTCATAAATTAATTTAAAAGTTATTTTTGATAAAAAAATAAATATGAATACTACACGAAAACAACAAAATATTTTTGTTCTCAAAAATAATTTTTAAAATAATTTATGAAAAAATATTCTACAAAATTAATTTAAAATTTGAACCAAACAAAGACTAAGGTTTTGGATACATTTCCGTGTTGAGAAATATCAGGGATACTTCATAAAATATTTTTGATAAAAAAAATACATTATTATAAAAAAAATATTTATGTACTGAAAAATAAAATTTGAAATAATTTATAAAAAAAAATTACAAAATTGATTTGAAACTTGGACCAAACAGAATAGAAGATTTTTTTATGTTTTCTTGTGGGCCCGAATTAGAGCCTACCAAAGGAGTCTTGATAGATATATGTTGAGTAGAGCTTATTAGTTATAATTTTTTATTATTATTATTTTAAAAGTTATATCATAAAGTTTGACACATTCTACTTCTGCTAATAGATAAAAAATAATTTATAAAAATTAAAAAAAAACTTTTATAAATTTCATTTTTAAAAAATTCAAATTATTTTAAATAAATTTATATTCAGTTATACCAAACACACAAGCTCTGTAGGAGACCATCTCAAGTGCGTTACCCAATTAGTACACACGTGGGATTTGTTCGTGGAGTAAGAGGGAGACCAACCCAAGTGCGTTACCCAATTAGTACACACGTGGGACTTGTTCATGGAGAGAGAGGGAGATCCACCCAAGTGCATTACCCAATTAGTACACACGTGGGACTTGTTCATGAGAGAGAGTTACACAAACACACAGGTGAATCTAATAAAGGACTTACTGATCCGGAAATTAACCAATCACTGCTAAAAGTTCTGAAGTTAAATTGATTTACCCATTTTGCCCTTTACCTATTGTATTGTACGTTTTGCCCCTTCTCATCAACACCAACAACAATAAATTCAGTACTTTGGCTTTTATATAAAATCAGACACAAGAAAAGGGACAATGATGAGAACAAGAGGTCCTATTTCTTTACAACAATAATTACTGACTTTTCCCATTCAATACATGAAAAGACACACTCACTCTGTTTTATTTTATTTTATATATTTATTTTATAGATCCAGCTAATTATCGCCCATGAAATCGGTGATTAATCTGAAACCTCATCTTCAAGTTGAGCACATGAATGCTTTCTTCAACTTTTTTTTCAACCCAATAAGCACCCATTTTTAGCTTATTTTGACCCAAAATTAAAGCGAGTTCAATGTGACCGACCCGATTTCAACACATTAAGCACTTAATGAGGGCAAAATAACGTTCGATTAAAAAAAGGGAAAGTATCTCAAATGCGATATTTTTTTACTAAAAAAATTTAAATATTTTATATATATATATATATATAATATTTATATATTTTATATAAAAATTTACTCTGAGATACTCTAAACTAGGGCAGATAGCTAGGTTATATATTTTTC
>BRYE01000025.1:16040455-16042955 GCA_030159115.1 Actinidia arguta var. hypoleuca
TGACCATTGATTTGTATCCAATCAATGTATTTTATTACATTATTCAAATTCTCGATGAAATTTATAATATGAAAACCGCTTAAATTATCAAAACGAATCTAAAATGGGGCTCAAAAATCTTGAACTACCCTAAAGAAACCCGCTCCTTTTACTTAATTGGTGTTGTTTAATTTATGATATGCATGTTAAGAAAGAGGTATTATGGTCTCCAAATTGTGAGGATTTAGAATTTGGGATGATTTTTTTTAAAAAAAAAATTAAACTCATCTCGTAAAAAAGAACTTAAAATGTATAAAATTTGAATTAAATAACTAATTTTTTTTTATTAAAGACGAAAAAATCTGAAAATTAAATCCTTAATTTGTTTGCGTCACACCAAAACGAGTATGTTACCAAAAGACAAAAACAACCCTATAAACAAAAAGCCACCATTGACAAAATAAATGAAACAAGTTGGGCAATCGTATTAGGTGTACTACACGTGTATCACGTGGCATGTTTAAAGGCAAACCTGTCCACGTGCCCCCACTTCTCTTTTGTGTTGTATCTGTCGGACATTAGTTTTAGAGGGAAAATGATAGGGTTACAATATTTTTTGTACAACATGTTTATAACAAATGTAAAATGAAAACGATTTCATTTCATTTAATAGAAAAACACGGTAAGATAAGTAGAACGACGTTGTTTTGCATTTATCGATCAAAACGACGTCATTTTGTATTTATTATAAACATGTTGTATAAAAAATATTGTAACCCTAGCATTTTCTATTTTAGAGTGCAATTATATTTATCGAATGAACATTAACCTCTAATTTATTGGTCTAAATATATGAATCTTACTTAAAAGATTAAATTTAGTCTCATTTAAAATAATAAGCTTCACTCATTTATACCCCACCTTAAAACACAGTTTGTAATTTCTCGAGTTAAACTCGCAAATTCACAACAATGAGGCTACGAGCCTTTCTGTACTTACTTTGGGGTTCTTAGTCTCAACAAGTTCCATCTTGTAAAATTTTTTGAATAGCAAAAATTCAAGTTGATTGGAGATCAATAACTCCGTGATCGATCGATCACTTTTTATCGAACAAAATACGATGATCTATTCTTAAAATCATACTTATTGTCTACTTTTTAAGACAAACGTGATACGTTCACATAGTTATAGATATAGCCCAATCGACTTATTTTTTGCACGAATGATCTATTCAATAAATCTTAAAAAATGTAGTGGTCGAATCAAGACTCTAGAGTGGCAATGCCATTTAGTCTCTTTTTTCCATAAAAAAATAAAAAAACAATCTCTTGAGTTATACTAACCATTTAAAGAGCACCATTACAGTCACACAATCTGGACCAGAAAAGTTTTTAAATTTTAAAATAAAGTGAATCTGATTCATTTAGTTTTGAAATATAAATTTTTTTTGGGTTCAAAGTGAATCTGAACCATTCATTTTAAAATAATTTTTTTTTTAGTCCAAAATAAATCTAAACCATTCATTTTAAAATTTTAAAAAATAAATTAGTTCAAGATTATGAAACTTTGAATTTCTCCCAATTAAATCACAAGCATCGTTGTTGACTCGATAAAAACAAATAAGAGAATCATAACCTACCTACTTCACTCCAATTTTGACTTGAACTCCTCGATTTTGAGCTGACCCCAAGTCTTTTTTTTCTTTCCTTCAAGCTTAAAGCACCTAAATATCTTGTTTATATTACCAACGCAACCATTTAAGTGTTCATTAAAAAGGCATGTAATATAATTAATTTATAGTTAATTAGTGAGATTATATTATATATGTACGAGTTTATACAATCATTTTAGATACAAGGGAACTCAAATCCTTAAGGGCTTTGTCATTGCTTTCCAATTGTAGTTTTTATGATTATTTTTTTTTGTTTTGAAAACTATGATAAACTTGATGAATTTAAATATCTACTTTTGAAAACGACAACAAATACCCACTTAAATTCTTAGGCCCTGCTTGAGATAAATTAAATTATTTTTTTTTTTTTTGTATTTAGTGATTTTTTAAATTTTTAGTTGAATTTTTTTATCGGTCCAGCCGTTTCAATTAGATGAATTAGAAGAAAAAAAATACTTTTTGTACAAAACCACTGAAATCCAAATTACTCCAAAATAAATTCCAAAATAATTCAATATTCGGTTTTGTGTTTTTTGCAAAAAAAATATATATTCATTTATTATTTTTCCAATTCCTCTAATCAATACGAATCAACAGAAAAAAACTAACCAAAAATAAAAAAAATCACTAAATTATAAACAAACAAAGTAATTTAATTTATCCAAACGGGGCCTTAGCCTTAATAAATAGTCGGCCAAAATATCTAAGGTCTCAAAGTGCTTCCATTGAACCATATGAGAGTGGAAACACAAAATAAGTCAATCGTGTTGTTATAAACAAGTCAGCCGCCTTGGTTTACTTCAAAACTCACAAGTCACTTTTTAAATTAAGCTCTTGAAACAACTTGAG
>BRYE01000025.1:16052955-16055455 GCA_030159115.1 Actinidia arguta var. hypoleuca
ATTAATTGTAACAACTTTAAGGCTATGTTTTTGACTTGATTAATTGTAACAACTTTAAGGTTATGTTTGAATTAAGGATTTAAAGAAAAAAATAATTGCGAGAAAAGTAAATGAAAAAGAATAAAAATAACTTACCCAAAAAGAAAAAGATTAAATCTGAACGTTTGAGTTTTTTTTTTTTTACCAAATCTTTCATTCAAAATACAGCCTATGTTGAATTTTTTCTCATTGTGTATTTCTCAATTTTTCCCTTTATATTTTCTTTTCATCAACAAACCAAGAGATCCAAACACCACAGCATAAATGCAAACTGGTTAGTTTGGTCTCCATAAAGGTTTTTGGGGTGTGAAACCCTACAAATTCTTGGCCATATTTGGTAAATGAAAATTGGGAAGAAGAATATGCTTACTTCATACCATCATCAAGATAATCCACAAAGATAGGTATAATAATAATAATAAAAAAATCATCCTTCAATCCCAAGTCACGACGAAAATATTAAAAAAAATGAGTGTCATCCCGGGCCGGCTGTATTAGCTCAATTTTGAGCTAACTTAGCTGCTTTTGTTTTCTAGTAAGTTTTTATGTTTTAGTGAATTTTTTTCACTTGTCGATGATAATCTGAAAAACGAAAGTGCTGATTGAATTTGAAAAAAGTCTATTAAAGACAAAAAAAAATAACTTATTTAACGAGTGAAAATGAAATATTTTTATCTTTAGTGTTTTTTTATAAGTTTGGTTAGAGTTTTTATATTTTTAAATTCCTCTCGTAAGAAAAATTGAAAAATAATTAGGTTTTAATCAAATGGTTAAAAAAATTCACCAAAAAAAAAAAACTCGAAAATTAAAATAACTAAATTTGCTCAAGTTAAACTAATATAATTAGCCCAAACTGGGAAAAGACTTATATTGCTATAACAAAGAACACATAACAGATTTGAAGTGAACCTGGGATGTATGACATAAATAAATAAATAAATAATAATAATAATAATAAAGAACAACCGAAAGAAATCCTGCTTTTGACAGTAAATTTATGGTTTTTTATGGTTAATTCATGCTACCTTTTTGTTGAAGACTTACAATATCTGTAGTAAGGGTGAAATTTTTTGACATGACTCACGCTACCACAACTCGAAACGTATACGAAATTAGCAGATTAGGTTTGGCTACTTTTCGACATGAACACAAATAAAATATTTTTTTTGTGCATAGTAAAATTTAACTTGTGTCGAAAAATATTCAATATATCATATATAGTTTGTATTTATCACTAAAAGTGAAAATTTTGAGCATGATCCGTTAACACGACACGATCCATCCACGGACCGAAAATGACACACGATAACACGAGCAATAATTGGATCGGGTTAGTGTTAAAGAAATTCTGATACGACTCTAAAATGACATGACACGAATAGGATTCGAGCCGACAAGATGCCCACCCCTAGTAGTAGGGTACAAAAGAATTACATTAGAATAAATGATATAGGTGATGAACCAATTAACCATCACTTCAAAGGCATGGAATCACTACAAGAGAACAGGGGGGCAGGGGTAACAACTAACAAGTACAACAAAATAAACGGCCAACAAAGGCAAAAAACTTCAACAAGTAGACAATTTTTTCCTTAAATTCACTAACCTTTGAGTTTCAGTAGTAATCTGAAGAATTATCCTCACTCTACTTTTTTCTCGGAAAAATAGGCCGGCATTGTTCCATTCAAGTCCGAAGACACCGTGCGGAGAATTTTGCCTCTACCTATAAATATACACGTGAAATCCCTGAGGCTAACACATCAACAAAAATTGACGGGAGTTATAGTTCACAATGGCAACAACAGGGTTGCTTTCCTTTTTCTACCCTTTATTGTTTGCAACACTTGTTCTACACTGCCACTGCCTTGAAAAGAAGGTATCCATTTGGCTGCTATTTCCATAAACAGTTCTGCACAACATATTTAGAAACTATTTGTCAAAAAAAAACTCATATTTTTTCAAATCGTATTGATTTTAAACATTGGTTTTGGTGTTTTCCCAAAAAAAAAAAGAATTGTTTTCGAAATAATGCCAGAAAAGCATTGAGAACAGTTTGCCAAATAAGTTCTGTCCAAAAACAGGAAACAGAAAACAAAACTATACCAAACACAGTGGAACACTATGTTTTGATGATGCTTCAATGTAGCTCTCTGTGCATTTCTTATCTAAGAGATGAGATTTTGTGTACAGGTTCATGTTGTGTACATGGGAGAGACGCCTAAAGGAGATGTAGCTGTTGCAACCGCCCACCACTCCATGCTGAAAGATGTTCTTGGAAGGTTACCACCACTACTACGACTTCTGCTACTACAAACAATCCGGCATTTGTCAAAAAATGCTTGGTTACCCAAAATAATGAATACTCCGTATTAAGTCGACTCATTAAACCTATAATCCAAACACGGCATTTAATTATTTCCGTATTGAAAATGAGCGTTGCATCAATTGTATGCAAAGAATG
>BRYE01000025.1:16062955-16070455 GCA_030159115.1 Actinidia arguta var. hypoleuca
TTCTCTTCAAGCATGCACGTGGTGGATTCATACTTCATAGAGAGGATGTAAGATGGGAATGAAACTCTACGCGTACCTCAGCCTATCCAGGACATGAACAAACATGGTTTATCAGGATGCCTTTTACTAAAACTATATTGGTAAAATCATAAACAACTGATTGTCTTGGATGTTTGTTTCCAATTACATTTTCTAATTCATTGCATATACTAGCAGCAAGTAAATGCCAAAGAACACAACAGTTGAAAGTTCTTCCATTGACCACAAAATAAAACTACAAGCAGTACGGAGTTGTTGCGAGAATATAGAAAGCGGGATCTTTAAAACAGTAAATCCTTCGGTTAGGTAACAACTGTGACTCTTTGACTACCTTAACCCGTGGCAGTAGCACCAGCTTAATGATCAAACCATTCAGGAAAAAGCCATAAATCATCCAAATAATATTAGTATTTAGAAACCTTTGAAAGATACAATGCTTGAAGATAACGAAGTGACAACAAATTAAGAAATAATTTCCAACTGATTTATTCATATCGAGGTAATACAAATACAACATCCAAATACAGAATTCAAAAGGGAGAGACCTCATCAACCCGCATGCATTAAATATCAATAAAAGTAACTTGACAAGACAAAAAAAAAAACTCTAACCACGAAGTTTCAAGCAACAAGAGTCTTCTGATTAGGCTCGAACACATAATTTATGAGGGATTCCTTCATCGATAAGGGTTCGGGTTCCTGCTTCAGTTTGGTCGTGTCACGTATGCCTGCTCCTCAAGAGTAGAGTTAGTTCTTCCATGTAAAGTTGGGATCAATGTACTCCTGATAAATCTCTAAAATCTCATCAGGGCAGACCACTCCAGGGGTTAGTAAAGGTCAATATCCCAGTGAGGTTTTCTCTTTGCCATCTCAATTGAATGGGGAGAATTCATCCAAGATCATCATGGAATTGGAATATTAACAACCTTCTCCTATCGAGTAGTCTTCGAATGAAATTGCAAGAATTTGATAAATCGGATGAGATTGGCATTCTGACATGTAGCGTACAGACATTCTCTTAATTATTGAGTAAAACTTACACCTTTAGAAATCACAAAGAGGAGCAACCATCAGATGCAGTATTTCGCCTTTCATATCCAGTATTGTGTTTTCTAACACATGGAAAGTTACTTTAACTATGCACGTTAATAAGTTAATTTTTTAAATGGAGATAAGTTGTCATGCTATATTTAAGCTACTAGGCTATATTACATGGACTTTTCTCTTTTTTCCAAGTACCCGTGCCCGAGACGTATGACATGGGTATGGGTGGGGACATGTGTCCGATATCCGTACCCAATTTAGACACATAAATCCTCTAAATTTTATGATATTTAAAGAAAAATAAGCTGAAATTAGCTAACATAACAAAATTTCTAGCCTTTCACATGGATGGGTGATAGGAATTATATATTTTCCCCTTAATCTCATTTGATTTAAGTACATTTCTTGATAATTAACAACACATTATCTGAGAACATTATACGATATATAATGCAAACAAATTTTTTGGACGTATCAACATACTCGTACCTTCACTGATACTTGTACCCAAGTCAATGTAACATAGCTACTAGTATTTTGTATTTTTCACAACCCAATCAATTCACATCAACAAATGATCACACATCAACCACCACATGTAAGGAAAATGCAGAAGAGCTTAATCTAATAATCAAATGTCATGTTTGAAACTAATACACAATATTATTCAAGGAAAAAAATCCAAAAGCAAAATGCCAAAATCACAGATCTAAAACCCATATAACCAGAGATGAAGTCACAAGGTAGGCCATGGACACCCATAATCTTCAAACCCATTTATAAACAGTAAAGAATCAAAGTAAAAGAATATCACATAACTGGATGGCCCCTCCCATTTGCAGACAAACACAAGCTGGCAACCTGCACTTGACTAGCTAGTAGGACAATTCCTCTTAATTTTATTCTCTGGGAAAAAACTTCAGCCCCACATCAGTGAACAATGTCTCTTTCCCTCTGTTTCATTCACATTCTTTTGGCTATTATTAATTATTTTGGTTTAACAAGTCACTATACCAGCATCCAAATCAGATTAGAAAATTTTGAGCCAAATTATAACTAGAAATTCACCTTTTCTATTTAAGCTAGTCACTTTTTTAATACCCACTACATCACACACTCTTTTTTAACTATATTCTATGAATACTACATTTCTTTGTGTTTCTTTTATTCATTTTTTATATACACTTAACACACTTTTATCTAAAACGTAATAAAATAGTGAGTAGAGAGTGAATAGTACCTTAACAAATTTGTCAATTCGCTAAGGTACTATAGCAATGTCAAAATATTGTATGGTTTTAGCCAGTCTGAAGCACTGTGTTTTTTGGGGATTCACTAGCCAATTTAACTAAAATTCTATTTTAACTAGGCTAATGCTAATTCTCTTAATTCACCATTTGTTCACTATCTTGTATATTTTTAGCAAAAGTGTGTTGGTGTGTGTTGGACTATGCTTAAGAAATAAGTAAAAGAAAGAATAAAGAGCGAGTATACTAAAAGAATAGAGGTAATAGAAAGTCTGATGGATAAGTGGTTGGTTAAAATGGAAAAAATGACCTTTTTTGAATTCGGCCCAAGAACTGACTAATCCGGGGGATCAATGCCACTGTTCCATAGCGGGAGCCTCGATTAAAGCCAGGGCAAAGCCCCGTAGAGACTGGTCAACTCAGAAATTGTGAGCACCTAGGAAATTTCAAACCTAGAAAAAATAAGTTTTTAATTATAATTTCGCTCAAATTTGCAAAGTCCGCATCATGTGGATGCTGAAAAATCTTCAAATCTATTTTGCATGACTTCAAGACTTCATTTGGATAGGCGTGGAATTCAAATGAAGGGATATGACATAGTTATTCAACGAGAATAGCTCAAATTTAGCTAAAATAGCTTATATATGAATTTCAACATTGAGTTTTGAAACTTTATCATGATAGATTTGAAATGACTATTTAACAAAAGTGATAAGAAGTCCTTCATGCTAAGGATTTGTAACTATACGAGAAATGCATCTCTTCTACTCGAATCCCAATTCCACTCTAATTTCACAAGCCACCTATAGTTAAATTCTATATTTTTGTTAAAACTAAATACTAATCCCTTGATTTACAATCCACAAGTATCCAAATGTAGGCAAAGAAGACTTATCTTAGTTTCCTTAATTTCAACAGTCTATTGCTATTATTTGTGGCCAATAATGATTCAACAGTATCAACTCTATGTGATTTCATCACTGGTGTCATCATAACAGTAATAGTACAATCGTCATTCTTAAGCTGCAAGCTCTTAAACTCAAAAGCACATTTCTTGGGGTTAGAAGAGCAAGAAACCTAATTGACAAATAGCATAGGAAATAGGAAAAAACAAAGAAAAGAAAAACTCTTAACAACTCTTCCAATGTTAATACAACTAGGAACTAAACAAATAAATAAATGAACAGATGCCACTTCAGATTGTCATCAATAACCCAGGCTGTTGTCAGCAGTGATAAAGAAATCCGTAAATTTTTGTTTCTACCTTGACCTTGACCTTTAATTTTGATTTTCATTTTTGCAACATTGGTGCTATGAGCAGCTGATTTTAATATGATAAGTCAAACAATGGAACTAGAATTTACAAAATTTAATACAAAACAAAACAAATTGGAAGTTGGATGTATGACATAATAATGACGAATAGATGAAAGAAAGCACCGTTTTTTAAAGTAAGTTACGCCCAATTAGTATCCATTAATGGGTGTCTGGGAGAAAAAAGATTGGATACAGACTTAACATTTGACATAATATGTACAAAGTGGTTGCTCTCAAGACTACTCACAACTTCATGGTTGGGAAGCCAAGCCTTTTCCACTTGAACTAGTGGCTCCCACTAAAGCCATGCTTCTGAAAGTAAACTTATAATTTTTTTAGGTTAATGCATTCTTCCCTTTTGTTGAAGTTTTTCATTATCTTTAGTACGGTTGAAAATAATTACTTTGGGGGAAATGATATAGGTGACAAACCAATTAACCATGGATGAAGTCATTTTGGTTATCTTACAATGTTTCTGTTCATTTCAAAGGCTTGGAATCACTACAAGAGAATTTCTATTGTATGAGAGAGAATTGGTGATGACGTAGTAGTTTGTCCTATCTCACACAAAGATGAAATCAAGGTAGGGAACAGGGGAAGTGCAACTAAACAAACGGCCAACCAAAAAAATCCTGCAAGAAGTTGACAATTTTTTCTTTAAAAAATCAATAATGTTTTACCCTTCAACATGGGTTTCTACGTAATCCAAGGTTCTGAAGAACTATCCTCTCCCCTTTTTCCTCGAAAAAATAGGCAGCAATCACAAAGCTAAAACTATCCAAGGCCAGATCTATGCCAGTTGAGTCTCAAGAGAGGGTGCGGAGATAACGAATGTTTTAGCCCTCTATATATACAAATGAATTTCCTATTGCTAACCACATCAACCAAAATTGACAGGAGTTAATACTCCCAACGGCAAAAACAGCGTTGCTTTCCTTTTTCTACCCTTTATTGGTTGCAGCACTTGTTCTACACTGCCACGGCTATGAAAAGAAGGTATAAAAATGCCATGATTGGTTGAAAAGAAGGTACTCATGGTCTTTATCACAAAGGGCAACTTGTGGACTCTCCTTTTTCTATCCTTCCATTTCAAACAATATTACTTCGTAGTGATCTTTATGCAATAATCTACATGGAATGCGTGTAAAATTCACTCGATAATTGAGCCATTGACCGACCATCTCTATAAGCATATCAAGCTTCTCATTAATATTTTTAAGAAAAATAACAAAGATACGGAGAAATTGATCACTTCGAGGGAATCGGACCTCCAATATATCACTTTTAGCCTCCCAAAGCCTAAAGGCAATTTTGATATTATTTCTTCATTATATAGACTTCAATAGAAAAGGAAACAATGGCATAAATTAAGGACACACTATCCTAAACTCCAACATTTAGGGCTAAAATCATGCACTGAAAATAACATAAATTAGGCAATGAAATAAAAATCGTATCACATTAGTTGCCAAAACTATCAAGTACGTGAAATCAAGATCATTTTACAAACCAGGTTAATGAGAAGGA
Source organism: Actinidia arguta var. hypoleuca (assembly GCA_030159115.1). Classification (NCBI taxonomy): domain Eukaryota; kingdom Viridiplantae; phylum Streptophyta; class Magnoliopsida; order Ericales; family Actinidiaceae; genus Actinidia; species Actinidia arguta. Next base: position 16,068,130 of record BRYE01000025.1, read on the forward strand.
AGCACCACAAAGCACAAACCACCAAATTCTGATCTCAAACACAAATTGCGTCAACATTGACATCGAAGTGGAGTTAACTCACCATGGCCTTGGTCGTGGAATAGAAGGATCTAACGAAATTGGGGGTAACATAGTTGATCAAAATCAGTTCCCTGTTCTGAAGCCGGTTAGGGTTCGGGTTCTGACGCCGGCTGTGTTGAAAACGTTGGTGGGGTCCACCGCAGGGGCCTCCCACACGAATAAAAATTAAAAAAATTCCTACCCTTAACAAATGCTTGACTGAAGTCAAAATAATGACTGTATAAATCATAATAATTATATTAATACCTATTAATTAGCAATATATATATATATATATATTAACTTATTTAGTGTTATGAAATGATATAAATTTTTTTAATTGGATTCTTTTAGAATTATTGTAAAAATGATTTGTTACTATATATTTAAGAATGTTGTGTGATAACTTTTCTTTTCTTTTGTTTTCAAATTCGATTTTCTATTAATGATATATATATATATATATATATATATATAAGTAATTAATATATAAATTTTAAAAAATTATTATGATAATGTTACCATAACCTAAAACTATTTGAAGATCTTTTTTATGATAATTTTTACATAATCTTGAACCATTTCACATAATTAAAGTGTATAATTTAAAAAATATTTTTTTGTGATAACTATTTCATTAACAAATCACTATTTAATTTGCAAAAATTATTTTATCATGATATATTTATTATAGTTAAATCATTGACTAGTTCATAACTAACTATTATAATAAATTTATCGTATTCAAACCCATGGTTGGATAATCAAATATTAAGGTATAACAAACTTATCATAACTAATTTAGTATTTGATTTAACAGATTAAGTTGAGTTAAGAATTGAATCACGTGATTTGAGTTAAGTCAAAAGAAATATTTCAACGTTGTTTTTCTTCACGCCTTCTTCGTATACTCATTATCGTATTTTTCAACATCGTCATCTTCTTCCACCAACACCGTTTTTATAATGCTGGACACCCAATAACGTTTTTCTTGGCATCACTTGCTAAGAGAGAGGGAATTAATTAGAGAGGGGTTAATTATAGAGAGAAAGAGAGTTTTGGTAAATATGAGAAGAATTATAATAGTTTTTAATTGTTGTCATTTTGAAAAAGATATTTATGTATAAGATGTTGGATATTTATTAACATGGTATATAAGGATATATTTGGTATATTTTGAATTATAGTATGTTGAATAAAGTTTTAAAAAATGGGTAAGACTCATTCATAATGTTAAAAACTCAAGATTAATGTTAAAAATTCAATGACGGTTATGTTCGTATGAAGTCTATTATAACTACTTAATAGCTTATTATTGATGAATAATATCACATTTGTAATAATTTTTTTCCAATTCACAAAGCGACCCGAGCCAAAGGCGAAGTGTGTAGAGGACTTTCGGATGGTTTGAGGAGCCCAAAAGCCCATGCTTGTATGGATCTTGATTGTCTAGTTGACGTCGTTTTGATGTTTCTGAAAAACTCTCTCCTCTCTCCTCATTCTCACCAATTATTTTCCCTTCTCTCTCTCTCTCTCTCTCTCCTTTATGTTCAAAACAAATTTTCGATTACTTTGTAATTGGACATAGACCCAAAAATTCTTGTTGCGCTTAGATTTCATATCAACTTCCCTAATACCACACGTAACGAATTCAGACGAAGCAATCGCAGAAAACCCAGAACCCTTCGGGATCAAAGACGAGTTAAAACTCCCCCAGCATTAAACAGCATGATGATCCTCTCGAATCCCACAAAAATGTTGCGCACCGGCAGCCAAAGAAATGAAACCTATTCCAACCGGAGGAGATAGAAAATAATTTCCATTTCCCCGACACTTCACCTCTCCAGAAACCTCAGAAACACCGCAAATCCCTAAAGCTAAGGCTACAAAATTCTCCAAAACACTCGAAACTCCTAAGCCTGCAGAATTTGGTCCATAACAAACTAACCCACATTCTCTAACAACACCACAACTAAACCCATCACAAGAAACAACCTTTTTAAAAACTAGTGAACTAACATTAGGATCATAAACCGAAACCCTAACCTGGACTGCTAACGGCTTCTTATTGTTAGAAAATTGGTGTTCTTTTTCTTTAAAGCAGAAAATTATAAACAAAAATTTCAGAAAGTTTTCAACAGAAACTTTAAATCAGAAATAGAAGAAAGAAGAACAAAAATGTAAACCGTGCAACTTACAGAATGAATTAAGAAATAGATTTTAATTTGGCTGAGGCCTGAATTAAATTCAATTTTCTTAAGTCGTT
>BRYE01000025.1:16092955-16100455 GCA_030159115.1 Actinidia arguta var. hypoleuca
TTATATCTAGTCTTTTGTTATTGTAATATAAATCTCTCGTATTATGCATGAAATGGTCTGATGCAAGTTGTAAACACGATTTACCTTCTAAAAATAAAATAAATATTTTGTAGTGCTCCCATGTCTTTGACAGAGAATCCGATGGATCTCCCAAAACCAAAAGTAACCCATTTTTAATTGAAACCCAAAGCCCCAATTGCCAAAGCAAACCTAGGTACATGCGAATTCTTGACATGAGAAATCGATGAGCCTGACACCGTGTCCTTGACATGAGAATTCGGTGAATCTGACACTTAGACACGCATACCCGCGTCCATGTGTACGTATTCATACTCGATGCATACCCGCGTCCATTTAACATAGACCTTTATGACTAAACAAATTTTGTATGACCACTTTGCCCTTGAGGTCCAAAATAAACGCATTGGTCTTAACAATTTCATTGCATGTATATAGTTTTTTTAATTGATTTTGTAAAGATATGAAGAAGATTATTGTTGCCACCACTGCTTGGTATGCAGAAGTTGAAGGATGAAGCGGTTTCCATGTCAAAGAAGATTGAGCTTCTTGATGTCTCTAAAAGGTTGTTCAATTCTAATTAATTTGATTAATTTAATTTTTCTTATATCTCCTTTATTCTTTGGTATATCAGTCTATATATGAACAATTAGCCCTAAAATATTGAAATCTGCATGCTATCTATATAGGCAGCTCTTGGGAGATTGTCTTGAGTCGTGCTCTGTCGACCAACTTCAACAAATAGAAGAAACGTTGGAGCAAAGTTTAAGCAACATTAGGGCACGGAAGGTATCTTCATCTCAGCATGGAACTCGTTAGGCTCTGTTTGGATCTTGAATTTATGGAGGAATTTATGAAGTTTAAAAAAAATTAAAAAATTACGCTTGACCTCTTGTACTTTTTAACCAAAATCTCATTTCACACTTTTTACTTTCAACTGTATTAGTCAATCCCTTATACTTCAAGTCAAATGTCAATATAGCCCTTTTGTCCATTAGTTGTTACGTAGCCTTAAAAAGAGGCCATGTGAGTCTTAATTGAGCTAAAAGTCGACGGAAGGGTCGCATTGACATTTGACCTAAAGTGTAAGTAGTTGTCCGACACAATTGAAATTAAGAGGTGCAAAGTGAAATTAGTTGATAGTGTCTAAGAGTTGCAAAGTTTAATTTAACCAAAAAGGAAAAAAAGAGAAGAAAAATTAGCTTAAAAATCAGTTTTTCTTTATTTTTTTCTTCACAAATTCCTTCATAAATTTAAAATTCATATGCAGCCTTAAGCAAATAAAATTATGAAAACCATAATTTAATACAACTATGATGTTGCTAATTTTCAGAATCAACTATTTAAGGAGAAGGTGAAGCAACTGAAGGAAGAGGTACTAAACTGCCATATGTATAATTTTCATGGTAATATTAGTTTGGGATTTGCTAATTTTTTCCCTCTTATTTATTTGTATGAATCAGGAGAGAATTTTAGTAGACGAAAATGCAAAATTACGGGACAAGGTGAGCAATTATAATTTTAATTGTATTTTAATTCGGTGGACATCCTTAATTTTATATGTATGTTAGGGTATGCATGATTCCAATATATATATATATATATATATATATATATATATATATATATATATATCAAGGTGAAATTAAGCCTATATTATATTATGTACAAATTTTATAATATATTTTCAAATTTTATTTTGTGAGACTTAGTGCTGAATTTTGTTATTACAAAGTTTGCAACTATTTTGAAGCTATTCCATCCTACTTTTGTTTATCGCATCGCTTGACACCTTGATATATTGATCGAGTGAATCATAACATTTTTTTTTTGTTGAGTTTTAAGTTAATTCTAAGCAAATTATCGATCAACCTGCTTCGATGAATGATATCAATTCATCAAAAATCAATATAATTCGTAACATAACCATGATTGATACTTCAGTGTGAGAAGCAATCGTCGATTGCCCTACAAGTAGGGCAGAGAGAGGTTTTGGATGTGGAGACAGAATTGTTCATAGGTCGAACGGGGACCCTACAAGTAGGGCAGAGAGAGGTTTCAGATGTAGAGACTGAATTGTTCATAGGTCGACCCCCTGAACGACGACCTAGCCGTTAATTCGTTATTACTAGTTTCAATTTTTTAATACATAAAAAAAATATATATGTACAATTTGTGAGCTTCCAAGGGTATTCATGTAATTTTATTTGCCCTTATAAATAATTTTGATACTGCATCAATTTCTACGAATTGGGCATGGGATGATAATGAATTTTTTTACGCCATGAAACTCACTATTTGTTTGTATAATTCTTGTGAGAGATTCGAGTGAATATCAAAGGAAATTCTACTTTGCATCACATACCATTTTTCTTCTTCTTGTGTCATTTGATTTCCGCGATTAAGGCCCGGTTTGAGCTTAGCTAAATTAGTTATTTTGATTTTTGAATTTTTAGTCTCTGAAATTTTGTAATTCGCATTCCATATTTCTTGCAGTGTATAAATCAAATTGTTATTATTATTATTATTATTTTTTTTTTTGGGGGGCAGCGTAATATAGTTATTTTAGTTTTCGATTTAACTCGTCTGTCATGAAATTTTGTCAAGTTCAACTAAAAACTAAAATCTTAACTCTTTTTTTTCTTTTGACGAGTTTAATTTGAAAAAAAAAGTAAGAATTTAGATCAAATTTGAAAAATTATAACTATGAACGACAAAAAAAATAGCGTATTTGTTGAGAAAAAATAAAATAAAATTTTTCGTTTTTAATGCACTATTTTTCAAATTATATCTAAATTTTGTATGAAAGTTAAAGAAGTTTTTTAATGATGAAAAAATTCAAAAATTAAAGTAGCTGAACTCGTTTATTTAGAACATATCTAACTAATTTAGTTGGTCCAGACTCCAAACTAAGCTTAAATAAATAATTGTCTGAGAAATGTTTTGTAATTTTTAAAAAAAAAATCTATTAGAAAACGTAGAAAACTGATATGTCTTATCTGCAAACTAATATTATCTTTTTGATTATTATATTGGTTGAAAGCAACCCATATTTTATTAAATACTCTTTATTTTTGTCTTTCCAATTTTCCAAAAACTATTTCATTTCCTCTCAAAAGGCTAATACAAATACAATGTGAAAATGATGGATCTTGTCTTGAAAACGTGAAAAACGAAAGCATGAATACCAAAATTCTAATTTTATTTTTCTTCCATAGATTTTTTGAGAGGCAAAACTAAATGGAAATTGTGTGAATTAATGACTGAAAAAAAATCTATATATTTACGGTTCTTTTTGATGAGAGGAATTTAAAAATATAAAAATTTAATTTAAATTTAAAAAAATAACTAAAGACAAAAATAGTTATTTTAAATAGATATATAATCTAAACAATAATATATAACATGGGAAAAGTTATAAAAAATGGTTTGACATTGGTAACATATTTTAGAAAATAAATTTATTGGTGGTTGTGGTGAAAAATAGTAAAAAATATTTTAGAAAATAAATTAGTTGTTCAAAACAGTATAATTTCACTGTTCTTTGTGTAGTTGGCTTTTGTTATAGTAAAATTTTATAGTCAGTCAAATTTTAATGTTTGAAACAGTGAAATTTTACTATTTTGAATAATGACCAAAGTTAAAAATAACGAACAATAGAATTTTATTATATTTTAACAATGGTGATGGTGGAAAAAAAATTAAAAAATAATTTTACTATTCAAAAAAGTAAATAGTAAAAAATTATTATTTTGGGCAATGGCTGCAATGGCAGTGGCGGTGATGGCGGCAGTTTTGAAAAGTAGCAAAAAAAATTCAAAAAATAATTTTATTATTCAAAACAATAAACAATAAATTTTTACTGTTGTGAGCAGTAGCGGTAGTAAAAAATAAAATAAAAAAATAAATAGTAATAATATTTTTTTATATTTTTATTTAAAAAGTCAAGAATAAAATATTTATAACTTGATTCTTTATTAAATTAAAGGACATTAGCTCATAAAACTTATGCGTATGAGGACTTGTAAGATTTAATAAAAATTGTTAGACTAATTGTCTTAAGGGATCTAACCTATGACTTCCTAGTTGATTTTTCGTAATTTAAATGGAGTGAAAGTATGCAAAATTTTACTATATATAAAGTATATAATGCAGTCAATAGTTTGTAAGAAAAAATATAAATATTTTTATAATAAATAATAAATTTTTATCTGTATCTTTTGTTATTTAAGAGTATGGATATATAATTTATTTCGTTCATTAAAATTTATAAAGAAACTCGAGTTTGACTCGATCCTAAATCAGCTCAATTGGTTAAATTTTTATTGAACTCAATTCGAACTCGCTAAACTCTTAATAAATAAATCTGAGCACACCATAACTCGATTCGGCTCGATTGAGCTCGTTTGCAGCCACATGCGCGCCCTGACTCCATTAGGAGTCGCAGTTAAAACAATTTCTCCCAATCTCTTGCAATTCCACCATAAGCATAGAGCAGAATTCGCTCGGAATGTCTATTTTGATTGGAATAAATTGCACAAGCCACGTCCATGCCCGGTAAGCACGGTTTGAAACATGTAACCAAAAACATAGGAGAAAGGATCACCTTCCTATAACTTTTCACATGTCACTGTCCTTAACACCACGTGGCAATGGATCAACGTTGCAACGTTTCAATTTGACCCAAAGAGCTTTGATACTTTAAGCAACCGTTGTGACGAAGCAAATTGCAAAGTGCTAAGCCCAACACGCATCCCCAACGCCCTCTCTTTCTCCCTTGGCCCTACACGCATCTCTCTCTCTCTCTCTTATTGTAGTGTGTGATGTTGCCAATCTTCAAAGTCACAAACTACTGAGCAAATCAAAAGTCAAGCAAAGGCGAACAAACATTAATTACTCTCTCTCTCTCTCTCTCTCTCTCTCTCTCTCTCTCTCTCTCATTTTTTAGGTGACCGGAGAGGTTGGGGAGCCTTTAAGAAACGAAGGCCTGAGATTGGGGATGGGTACTCTGACCCCTCCTCTCGTGCTTCCATCAGTGTTCAAGCCCCTCTCTCTCTCTAAACAACGTCATAAAAGTCCTCTCTTCATCTACAGAAGAAGCAAGAAGCATCAATCTTTCATCACTGTAACTCTCTCTCTCTCTCTCATGCGGCTAAGAAAAATTTTTAGAATTCAAAATGAATGATTAGTAAATTCACTTGCTCGCGAGTAAATTTTACGTAATTATTTATTTTAAATTTTGAGAATTTTTCCGAGACTGTTGCAGCAGTGCTCACACAAATTGTTGAATTAAACGTAAAAATGAAACAATATTAAAGGGTTTTGATTGGAACAGGCTGCTAGATTGTTTGGCCCAGCAATATTTGAAGCATCGAAGCTTAAGGTTTTGTTTCTTGGAATTGATGAGAAGAATCATCCAGGGAAGCTTCCAAGAACTTACACACTCACACACAGTGATGTGACCTCGAAGCTCACTCTGGCCATCTCTCAAACCATTAACAATTCCCAGGTAACCTCCATCTTCAAAACCCATATCCACTAAATTATTTCTAGTTGATTTTTTGAATTTTTAGTCCCTCAACTCTCAATCATAATAAAAAAAACACAGGAAAATAGGGGAATTTTATTTTATTTTTTATTTCAATGGGAACTTCTTCTTTGTTTTGGTTTGTTTCTGGTGGATCAAAATCTGAAAAACCCAGATCGAAAATATTAAAAAAATTAATCTGTAATTAGCTTATCTATTAAAATAAGAACAGAGGAAAACGGACAGGGGCGGCGGATCTGGGTAGAGTCAATTCGAGTCAATTGACGTATTGAAAAATAATACATTTTTAATACATAAAAAATATATTTTTACCGTAATAAAGAAGCTGAACTTCTCTCTTCACTCGGCCCGACTATTTTTTAATTTCTTTCTGGTTGATCAAATCTGGAAAATCTAGATCTGAAAGATAAAGAAATTACGAATTAGTTGGTTAGTCCATTTTTTAAAATCTCTTTTCGGTATCGATTTCTTTCAAAGTGTTACTATCAAATAAAAGACAGAGGATTGTAGAGAGAGAGAGAGAGAGTTATTGACTATGAACCTATTATTATTATTTTGATAATATACTTTCAAAATTTCAAAAACCCATATGAAAAATATAACAATAATTAATTATTATTCAGTTATTGTATTTTTCTCTCTCAGTTCTTTCTATAGGTTAATGGAAAAATTAAGAAAAAACGAGGATTATAGAGAGTTCTAGAATATGAACCTTGACTATTTTGATTACACCCGTGATGGGTTCACAAAAAAGTTTTCTTTTTTAGAAACTTAACGAAGAAGAAATGTTTAAATTTTTTTATTTTTTAAATTTGCAGTTGCAGGGTTGGTACAATAAGTTACAGAGAGATGAAGTGGTTGCAGAGTGGAAGAAGGTGAAGGGGAAAATGTCTCTCCATGTTCATTGTCACATAAGTGGTGGTCACTTCTTATTGGATTTGTGTGCTAGGCTCAGATACTTCATCTTCTACAAAGAACTCCCAGTGGTAAATTCCATATTTGGCCTCTTTATTTCTGTAGGGATTTGAACTATTGAGTAAAGTCGGTCGATTGTGAGCCTTGCGAGTGCAATTTGAACCGTTTGTTTTGTAAGACACGACGAGAAAATTATTTATGCACGACCAAAGATAAGTAATTATATGATGGAATTATGTCTTGGAAAAAATGAAGGTTTGTTTTGAAAATTATACTTTTTATCTTGACAAAATGATCCGATTATGTGGCAATCGATATCCGGTTAATCTGGAGTTTTGCATGAATGATCGTCTCAACCTGAGAATGGACAAACGCAAGAGAAGCGACTAAGTATATGTCATCCCAACGGTTTTTTAAAATCCAAATTTTATAGTAGTTTGAAGTATGAATATTTTTAAATTATACAGATTTACTATCGCAACGTCGATATTAATATTAATTTTTAAATTATATATTATCACCGTTGCAACGTTGATATTAATATTGAATTTCATGCATATGTTATGATTTTTGTACTTTACGTATATATTTATCCCTCCCAAAATTAAAATCTTACGTTGTTCCTGTCTCAATCTATCTCACAAAATGAACGATTCAGATCTTCTAATTAATAGTATGTTTTGAATATGGGAAGGTTTTGAAGGCCTTTGTTCATGGAGATGGGAACTTGTTCAACAACTACCCAGAACTTGAGGAAGCCATGGTGTGGGTTTACTTCCACTCCAACATACAAGAATTCAACAAGGTGGAGTGCTGGGGCCCACTCAAGGAAGCTGCAGCACCTTCTACAAGTGGGATCAGTGGGGCCTACAAGGACAGAAGGAAGGAAGAACCAACAAGCGACTGTGAGATGCCACTGCCCTGCCAAGAGGACTGCACATGCTGCTTTCCGCCAATGAGCATCATCCCTTGGCCACAAGAGGAAGAGCCTCTTGGGACCCACCAAAACCAGCCAAACT
>BRYE01000025.1:16132955-16137955 GCA_030159115.1 Actinidia arguta var. hypoleuca
CACAATAACCCGAACCCCGGCCCTGGAAGCTTCAACTGCTACACTCTCCTGTACACCACAACTTATCAAGCATTTGGATTCAACCTTTTCAGTGACTTGATCTGATGTGTTTTTAAGCTCATCTTTCTTCTCTCTTAGCTCTTCAACCCTCTTCTGCAAATGCCTTATGTAATCCACGGCCTCTTGCATATTATCGGACATAGACCTCCTTCCCTGGAACCATCAACATTACTTTTAAAGCAATTTCTAAAGAAAAAAAGACGGACGATTCTGATTTGTGAATACACCCCCGATGATTCTCAGAGTATGCTCGCCTGTGAGATGTACATTGGAAACTGTGCTCTCGTATGTGCTGGTGTTCTGAGGAAAAAAAAGTGGATTACTAGCATCACTGAAACGAATACACAGAGCCGTAGCAAGCACAAACGCCATTGGAGTGTGCAAGGTACCAACCAACGTAAACACCCATAAATAACCAAACAAACATAAAATCTATTTTAGTCCATCTAGGATCTACCCATCAAATAAAATGGCCGTCATTGTACTTTGTATCCCTAAAGATAGATGTGACTGGCTCACATCCATTCAAAATTGGTAAAAGGCCTTTATATTCTCTTTACTGTTCTTGTTACTACTGTCCATTTTCCCCATTTTGAGTAAAAATCTCGTAACCAAGGAAACGTATGAAGAGTTAGTAAATTAAACCTTGACATGCTCGAGAGGCAGTAGCGACCGTAAGGACCGGTTAAGGGCAGCCATTTCTTGCCTTCGTTGTCTTTCGACGTCTCTGTGTATAATCTTCTTTCTCTTACAGTCGAGAGGGTCCTGAGCGACAGATGACTTTCGCCGCCGGCTATTATCCGGCTTGCCGATGACGTCTCCATTGCACAGAGAAGGTGTCACCAGGAGAGTGTCTTCCTGGATTCTGTGTTGTTGGAAGGGAACAGGAGAGAGCTGGAGCAGCTCATCCATTTGGTCATATGAAAACACTGAAGAAAAAAAATCCATACCAAAACGCACTCTTTTGGTTTATTCTCTCTTGTCCTCTCGCTCTTAAAGAGAGTAGAGATCAAGATATGTTTGCTTCAGCCTGAGATCTTTGATGTGATTAGTGCTTCAATAATTGGGGATTTGGAGATCATTATATATAATGATAAGCTTGCATAGCATCTAAAGGCACTATACATTTAGAGGGCTGAAATAACTTCAATAACATTCACATGTAAAAAGAAGGGTGAAATACAATGACTTTTTCTTATATTTGCTTTTAATTCACAAAATATCTTTGATGTTTAAAAAATTACAATAATATTTTTTGAGGTTTAAAATTTATAATAGATTTTTCTTAAATTTCACTGACCACTCCTGAGATTTCGGGTTGATACACAAAGCACCCCTAAAATACACTAACCACTCCAGGGGTGCTTTGTGTATTAATTCGGAATCTCAGGAGTGGTCAGTGTAATTTATAAAATGTCAGGGGGGCATCTGTATTAAATACAAATCTCAGTGGAGATCATTATAATTTTTCAAATATCATGAGTATTTTATGTATTAATATGAAATATCAGGGGTGATCAGTGTATTTAACGCTAACAAGAACCATTACCAGAACGCTGAGCCTGAGAGGGACACCTCGAGTCTATTTTAAAAACACTTTGTGACAGGGGTCATATTTCTAACCATTGAGGTCCTGAGATCAAGGTCAACAATGCTGGTCGTGTAAGAAGTACGTAGACACGGATTCCCAAACAGACAAGACATGATGATTTTAAAAAGATTAGGTTATGGATACGGCAAGAACACGTTAATTTTATAATTAATAATTATGTCATAAAAAATGTAAACACAAGGCACGTGTATTAGTATCACCACGTGCGAGAAATAGAGTTTTTCGAAGAGGGATGGAAGGTAAAGGATAAAGTCAGAATTTATGTTTAATAAAATTAAAATTGTAAATTGTAAATAATAGTATAATTTTTTTCAGTAGGTCTACATTCATGCCTCCACCATGATGGGAGGACGCCCAAACGTGTCCTAAAATGTATTTAGGAAAAAGACACTTGTATCCTTCACATGTCCGAGTAAAATAATAAAAAAATAAAATATGACAAGTCACATGGCTCATACGATACGTTTCTAGGTGCGTCAAATATTTATACGGTACCCATTTAAGTGTGTCTGTGCATACTAATCCTCCGTAATCAAGTAAAATTATTGGATGATTAATGTTTAATTAAAATCACGAGATGTATACTCGTATCTATGTAAAGCACCCTGTTCAAAGTTTTTTTTTTATTAATCACATAGTGTCCTAGACAGGTCTTTGGGCTCACCTAGACTAATTTTTGTAACCTGAGTAGCTAAACCTTCACACCTCATGATGTAAACGCGGATGTGCGATACAGCCACCAAGAATCGAACACGATACTTCCAAGTGTTAGCTCGTGTACCTGACATCCATCCGAAGTGACTATGCCATATAACCGAGGTCTGATGAGAATCGAACTCAAGACTTGCGTCTTAGTAAGATGTCGCTCTTACCACACTTGGCATACACTTTATTCTGCAACCTGTTCAAAGTTGAAAATATGGGAAATAACCTTTTTAAAGTAGTTTATTATTATACGGAGAGATGTGTCATGTGTCTTTTTACTGTTTCGTTAAAGTAGACATCATTGCGAGGGAACAAGATTAGGTCTGATTGTAAAGATATGGGCCCAAAGGCTAAATTACTGACACTGGTTCACATGGCCAGATCAAACATCCACAGATTAAACGTGTTAGTCTCTGTTGAGTCCAGGAGCTTCGATTTATTTGTTTTAGTTTTATTTTAAATTTTAAGTTGCTTTGATTTTAATTTTTTTTTTTGATTTTAATAAATTATTTTAATTATTTGATCAAAAAATTATATTTTTTAAATCTAAAAATGTACAAATTTTCGTTTAATTTAGAAAAAAATTCACTAAAGATAAAAAAAATAGTAGATTTTTTTTAATTTAAATATTTTTTTATATTTTCATATTCTTTTTGTCAAGAGAAATCAAAAAATTATAAAATTTTGATCAAATAACTTAAAAAGTTAAGTAAAGATGAAAAAAACTTAAAAATCAAGCTAGTGATTGGAGAAGATGAAAGAAGAGAGAGAATTATAGGTTCTAGTTCTTGAAAGTAAAGAGAGAGAGTTTGTCTTTTTTTATAGTATAACTCGACGTATGTGAGAACACGCCAACTGTCGCGTCAATAAGTAAGCGACTAACACAATCATGTTCATATGACGTGATTAGTAGTTAGCTTGTCATATCATCAGAATTTGAGCCCTAAGATGTGAGTGGCAAATGAAGGTTATCATGGACGCTATCTTCTGACCCTAAAACTTGGCTTATAAAATTTTGTTAGGATAAGCTCGACGATTAAGTTATTATGTTAAGATGCTGACCGAATTTATATGAAGCGGCATTTCCGCGTTGAGCTTGGCCGAAAATAGAGTTGAATATTTTAACTATGTATAGTTGTCTGAATTTGACGACAAGAAAACTAGCACGTGCAAAATGACAACAATTGAAATAGAAGTTAGGTTTCATGCTGATTTTTAGAGATTCATGGACCACTGTCAACAAAGTTCCTGCATGCACTAGTGCCTTGGTTTAGTATGGTTCATGCATACACTAACAAGATTTTAAATATAAGTGGATACATTATGCATCGATAATTATATATTAGGATTTTGAGGCTCTAATAATGATATTTTAATAAATATCGGTCGATTTGTCTGATATAGGGCTGTATCAACGAGACCGAAATCATTACTAATACCGCAGTTAAAACCCTATGCACTAGTGCCTGATTAAGAAAGATTACCTGGAAATTGTTTTACAAAACGATGAGGCTGAATTGGTTTTTATTTTTTTACTTAGTTTTAGTTAAAGTAAAAATAGAAACAAAAAATTCAAAAAAATCTGACTTTTTTTATAAAAAACTTAAAAAATATCTAACTTTTAAACGTTACCAAACGGAGCCTTAATAACAATTGATGGACTATATCAGTACTTTCTATAATTCTAGCGCACATGATGTCAAATTCCTAACCAATCCAAAGAAGTGAAAGAACCAATAAAATAAAGCACAACCGTCATTCAAATCAAAAGAACTGTAATTTTCACATACATATTTTATGGAACACATGGTGACACAAGCAAATATGTCACATTAGAAACTACAATTTTGGATAGTGATTTTTTTATTTTTTTCATTTTTCAGTAGTTTTTAGTGATTTTTTTTTGCTTAATTTAAATTTTATACTTTTCTGATTCTCTTTGAAGAGATAAGTCTAAAAATATAATTTTTTTATGTAATTTAGATTAGAAAATAATATTTTAGATGTTTTTTTATGATAAAGATATTTTTTCTCGTTTTTAGTAAATTTTTTTCAAATCAAATGAATTTTTTATATTTTTAGATTCTCTTCTTATCAAGAAAAACTAAAAAATTAAAATTTTTGATCCTATAATAATAAAAAATACTAAAAAAACTCAAAAATCAAAAAATAAACTTACAATTGTTCCACTGTATCAGCCAGATTTTCGTATATATTTTTATGTTTGAACTCTGTATAGTTTTGAATTTGTATAGTTAAACTGATACAGTAGTTGTTGACGGTTGTGACGATTTGTGGCCAGAACCGTATTGATTTTTGTATCAAAATCATGTTGATAGTTGTATATATTTAGCATTCAGTTTAAATGTAGTGACGTGTCAGCTCTGATTTTATTGGATGTTTCCGCTTGTATTTTATTCAAGCAATGTATGTTGAATGATATTAATAAATCCCTAAACTGAGTTAGTTAGAAAAGTCTTAGTGAGATGGGATTTCACTGGCCGATCACATGACACCTGTATAATTGGTGAGACCCAGTGTATAACGAGTCAGGTCGTGACAATAAATAACACTGACCTCCTCCTATGAGATTTCTGACAAATACAAACATCTTTATGTGATT
>BRYE01000025.1:16162955-16165455 GCA_030159115.1 Actinidia arguta var. hypoleuca
ACACCATTATTATCAAATTAGATTTGAGAATATTCTCAAATTATCAATATCTCCGACCTTCTAAACCCTAAAACCATCTCAACCAACCCAACCCGCCACCCCTTCCTCCAACTCCGCCACCATCACCTGCCACCTTCCTACCCTCCCAGCCAACTTCGCTAGCTTCCTTTCCAGCCATTCCCCATCTACCACCAACTTACCCCGCTCCCCTCCTCCCTTACCCCCCTAGTTCACCACCAACCTTACACTCCAACTGGTGCCGCCACCAGGGCTCTCTCTCTCTCTCTCACTCGATGGGGAAGGCTGTGATACTCTAGCCGGTGATAGGACAACATTGGGGAGGCGTTGTGGGTAAGGGGAGAGGTGGGGGAGGTGAAACTGGGTGGAAAGGCATTGAGGATTCTATTCAACCCCCCTCCCCCTCCCCCTCCCCCTCCAATTAATTTTATAATTAAATTACATTATCAAATTACACTTTTATCCCTTCTTCTGACCCGAACCCAGCCGTTGCAGCCACCAAATCATGCTACTCTGCCTTGCCCCGTGCTGCCACCGTGGCCATCTTCAATCTCCACCAGCCTGTGTGGAAAAAAAAAGATTGCTGGGATAATAATTGCTAGCTGAATGTAAAAGAATACTCCATCTTCTAATGGAGTTTTTTTTGGGTATTATTTTGTAGAATTTAGCAGTTGAAAAATAATAATATATCAACAAAAATCATTTTTCATGGTCAACGAAAATCAAGCTGATTTGGGTATTGTTTCCTCCCTCATGTTAAAGGCGTAACACATTTTCTAAATACAAGAACATAAACCCTCCCCACACCTACCCCGCCGTTGCACCACCACCACCACCACCACCACAACTACCGCTGGCCGTCGCGTTACAGACTAGGGGTTCGAAGGGCCTCCTTCCTTTCCAACGAGGGATGGAATCATGATTATAACTAGCAAAATCTTAGTAGTATTTTAAAAGTGTCAATACGAAAAATATGTATAACAAATATTTTTTTCTTTCATTTTTTCCCATTCATTTTCACTTTTTTATATATGCCTTTTGCTTAGATCAAAATACTAAAAAATTAAGATTCCTAAAACTGTATTTGGATCAAGAATTTAGACTCGGTGTTTGTCCTAAAAAAAGAAGAAAAAAGGTGTTGTCGGCTAATGGATAAAATCTTTGCATAAACAATTTCTCCTCCACTTAGACTGCCAAAAAAATTAAACTAAATTTTTTTCATTTTTTAAATTATTTTTTCATCAAATGATAAAAAATATTTACGAACGATTAAGAAATTCAAAAACCGATTAGCATAAGTGGTTGTACCTTTTAAATTTTAAGGGGAGGTTTGGATTTGAGCATAGAGAGAGAAATGTCGATTTATAAGGATAATTTAATTTATTTTTTTTTCGAAATTTCAAAAACTGTCTCCTACCAGAATTAGTTCTCCCATGACAAGTATTATAGATTATGGATTAAGAATCACATAAAACAATCCGGATAAACCCAAGAAATATGGGTAAACTACACAGACACTCCCTCTATTTCATAAAAATCACAACGACACCGCTTGAAATCATTGTGACACCGCTTGTCAGTAAACACCTTTTAATGTGTGATGAAAAGACCATAATACCTTTTGTTGTAGAATATTTAACTCTTCAATTAAATTTAATGAGAGAGAGAGAGAGAGAGACGAGATCTAGCCACCACCCACAACCACCTCTTGCCAGCCGCCGCCTCCAACATCCCCAAATCATGACTCGATTCTCGATCTCCTATTTCTCGATTTCCCTTTTCTTTTTCGTCTGGGAAACGGTGGTGTTTTTTGGGTTTTCGATAATTTTAGGTGGATTTGGGTGATTATGGGTTGTTGAAGGTTGAATTTGTGACGGATGGTGGCTGATTGTGGTGGATTTGAGTCACTGCAACAATCACTTATGTGGTTGCAATTAGAGGTCCTCTCTCTCTCTCTCTCTCTCTCTCTCTCACACACACACACACACACAAATTGTGAAATTGTTGTGTAATTGGGTTGATTTAGGGTGGTGGTGGCTGATTTGGGTGGGGGTTGCCATGGACCATGGTGGGTTTGCGGCGGCAGTGGCTGAATTGGGAGGTCAGCCATGGGGGTTGGGGTATGAAATTGTGTTGTGCGGTGTTGTTGGGAGAGGGGTTTGTCCAGTAGCAATGGAGAGAGAGAGAGGAGTGGGGTCTAGGGTTGGAGGTTAACAGGTGGTCTAAAGTGGTTATCTCTGTTTTCTGTTATACAGTTAAAATACCAATCAATCCATGAATAAGGTGGAAAGAAGGGTAAATTTGGTATTTTGAGGGTGTTTATTTGCTGATCATGGATTATTCTGTTTGGTTAAATAACGGTCATCGGGTGAATTTTCTTTATAAAGTAACGGAGTGGGAACCTCAAAGAATAGAGGGGTTTTCAGTGAGATTTCAAAGGAATAAAATGGATATTAGTGTAATTTATCATATTCCAAATGCA
>BRYE01000025.1:16190455-16192955 GCA_030159115.1 Actinidia arguta var. hypoleuca
AGTAATGCTTAGTTAGAACATCACCAACAGGATCACCAAATAACAAGTTTAGACCCATTAGAGAGTGATGAGAGGGAGAATTAAGTTCAATAGCCTCCTATGTGGCTATCTACTCCAATTTTTTGCTACAGTGTTTCCCTAGACGAGGAGGCATTACTCACTTCCTTGCGAAGAGAGAGAGAGAGAGAGACTAGAGATGGAAAGGACGATGGTGTTGTATTCAGAGAGTTTTCTATTTAAACTGTTGAATGAGGTAAAAAAAAAGGCTAGACAAAATATGATTTGACTAAAATAAAGAGGCAAAATGAAGTACTCTGCTTGTGATGCTTCTAAGTACAAGTAGAAAACCATCAATTCTATGAGAGCTCTGGTAGCCAATATCTAGACGGTCACCACCAAATTGGTCAGCAAGAACCTAAGAAGTATGAACACTTCAAATTAGTCGTTGTATTTTTGTCGGGCATGTGTCAGATACTGACACACGTGGGATACATGTCAGATACGTCACGTGATTTGTTCCATATTTTTATTAATTTTTGAAGGCAGGACACGCGTGTCCCTTCAAGAAACATAAAAGAGACAAGGGCCGGGTAAAATTTATAATTTAAAAAAATATATTTGATGTCAAAATATAAAATTATAAATTTATAGACCAAATAAAGAGATTTTTGCCCTAATATCTCGTTCTTATAGGCATACAATTACGCTATACGGCGAGAGAGAGAATGATCAAGATCAATCGAACCAATGACGACCCTAGTGACCATCTCCGATATGTCCATATAAATGACAAATAAAAATATACATAAATATTAGGGCTCCATCCAAGTATAGCCTTTATATTTTACTGAAAAAAAATGTTAGGCCTCAATCAAATGACGGCTCAAATTAATTTGAATTTTCAACTTTAAAAATAAATCGACTAGATTTAGCTAACCATTAAAATATTCTACTTAAATTTGACCCTCCATCTTAATCATATACTACTTTAATCAGTGGAGAACTCAAAGTAATTAATTTTAATCTTCCAAAACTTTCAAGTAGATCTAGCTCTTAAAATCAAGTCAAAACAGAAACCTAATTTTATTAGTGAAGGACCTAAACAGATAGATAATTATTTTTCTAATATGGGATGTTTTAAAGAATATTGTTGAATATAGTAATCGGTTGTATTTGGAGAAATAAGATTTTCACCACAACAATGCATAAGGCATCAAGCAATAAAAGCAACAGCCAAATCCAAACACCGAGAATCAGAGAGATTCTCGAAAGAAATTAGATGCACCACCGATGGAGGTTGCGATTGAGAAACAAGAGTTCATGTTCGGTGATGAACTTCCATGGAAATGTAAATCCATCTTCAAATCATATGCTTATATGTGCATGTATCTTTCTAACAGATTAAATTTCCCGATCCACAAAGGGGGCAAAAGATGGACTCCGATCCCTTCATCAAAGTCTTGTCAAATCAAAGCAGAAGGACAAATAAACATAAGCCTTTCGTTTACAGTGCAAGACTTTCCCTTTCCAGGCCCGTGAAATGCTGGAAGCCTATGGCCTGGTTTTGCCCAGCATTTTTTTAAAAAATTAGCTGATTCGTTTTTTCATTTTTTCATTTTTCAACGAATTTTTTAACTATTTCATCAAAAAATTATAAGTATTTTAAATCGAAAAATATTTGAATAAACTTTTTTTATATTTTCAGATTCTCTTGTTAAGAGAAATCAAAAAAATATTAAATTTTGACCAAATAATAAAAATAACTCACAGAAAATAAAATAACTCAAAAATTAAAGCAACTAATTTTTTTTCGAAAAAAGCCAAGTTAAACTTGGCCTATATTTGTCATTGCAGTCTCTAATAACCACAAAACTATTTGATTTTTTTTTTCTCTCACATGAATCCCCTTCTAAAAAAACTCTTTTATCAAAAGTTAACTCTTGGTTCCCATTCATTTATCTACCAAACAAACAACCACCACCTAAAAATAAAAATAAAAATAAAAATAAAAAACTCCTTCCTCTTTTTTCCTCTTCCCGTGATCCTCCAATTATATGTGTCCACACACAAACTAAACCAAACCAAATAAAGGACATATTACGTTGTCCTCCCCTAAGACTTAATTTTGACATATGAACGTCTATCATGTAGTTTTAAAAATGTCACTGATCTCTCTTATTTTTAAAAATACTATCAAGATTTCTCATTCTCATCAAATTGGCCCGTACAGCATTAGTTTTGGGAATTAAAAGACTTAAATGCCCTAACAAGACCCCATCTACACAAATTCGCCCAAATCCCACCTTCCACCCTAGATGGGAGTGCTGGTTGGGGGTGATGGCTATGGCTGGTTCTGGGTGGTTGCTATAGGTTTGTGGTGGTCAGGGGTTGGGCGGCCAGTTGACTTTGATGGATGATGATGGTGGGGTTAGCTTTGGTGGAAATAAGTTTGTGAGGGGTAATTTTGACATTAAAGTGTCAAAAAAATAAGTGACATCGG
>BRYE01000025.1:16200455-16202955 GCA_030159115.1 Actinidia arguta var. hypoleuca
TGCCGATTCTTGCTACTGATTTTCTTCCAGATTTGGGGAGTAAGTTTCAGCAAAACTTTGTCCCCAACCTGAAATTCCAAAGGCCTCCTCCCTTGGTCAGCATATTTCTTCATACGCTTGGCTGCTTTGGTCAAGCTATCTCTTGCTTCCTCTAGCAACTCCTGTTTTGCTCTTGCAAATCTGTAAGCGGCTGGACACCTTCCGCCCGTACGAGTCCTTGCCACTTCATGAGGAGTCAATGGCTGTTGGCCCATTGCCAACTCAAATGGACTCAAGCCCGTTGCCGACGATCGATGCAAATTGTAGCAAAACTGGGCACTATCTAGCAAATCCACCCAATTCCTTTGGCTCGCCGTCACATAGTGCCTCAAATATTCTTCCAACAACCCATTGATCCTTTCAGTCTGTCCGTCAGTCTGTGGATGATTTGCTGTGGAAAATTTCAGCTCAGAACCCATCAAGCCGAATAAGACCGTCCAGAACCGTCCGGTGAACCGTGTATCCCTGTCACTTACAATTCCTTCAGGTAATCCGAAGTACTTCACCACATTTTTGTAAAACAACTCAGCAGCAACTTCAGCAGTACAATCATGTGGGGCAGGAATAAACACAGCATACTTAGAGAAACGATCAACAACGACAAAGATAGAACGTGTACCATTCACCTTAGGAAAACCAGAAATGAAGTCCATGGATATGGCAACCCAAGGCTTCTCAGGAACTGGTAGGGGCTGCAACAAACCCGCTTCTTTTTTTCGCTCTGTCTTGTCTTGTTGACACACCAAGCAAGTCTTTACGTAGGCCTCAACGTCATCTTCCATCTTTGGCCAGTAGTAAGCCCTTGCCAGTAAGGCCAACATGCGCTGCCTTCCCGGGTGGCCAGCCCATTGTGCATCATGTGTTTCTCTCAGCAACGTTTGCCTCAATCCCCCAATCACAGGGACATACAATCTGTCTCCTTTGGCGTGGAGAAGATTGTCTTCAAGCCAATACCTCCGAACAGTGCCATCCTCAACTTGCTTGATCAACCTTTGATATTCAGCATCAGTTTTGGCATTCTCCCGAATCTTGTCCGTAAGGTCCGACTCAATCACAGCAATAGCAGTAACATACTCTTGTACCGCCTTGCGACTAAGAGCATCAGCCACCTGATTGTGCCGCCCTGGCTTGTGCTTCCACTCGAAGTCATACTCTTCCAAGTATTCTTGCCATCGGGCTTGCCTTGGGGAAAGTTTCTTCTGCACCTTGAAGAAGGTGTTAGCCACATTGTCCGTCAATACCAGAAACTTTGTCCCAAGTAAGTACACCCGCCAAGTAACCAAACAGTGTATTACTGCAGTCATCTCTTTCTCATGAGCAGAATACTTCCGTTCAGCTTCGTTCAACTTCCGACTTTCAAAGGCTACTGGATGGCCCTCCTGAACCAGCACTCCGCCAACTGCCTTGTCCGAAGCATCAGTGTGAATCTCAAAAGGCAACTCAAAGTTGGGCAAACGCAGCACCGGCTCGCTTGCCACCGCAACTTTAAGCTTCTCAAAGGCATCAGTGCAGGTAGCGTCCCAACACCATTTGCGTTCCTTCTTGAGCAACTCTGTCAAAGGTGCTGCCTTCTTTGAGTAGTTGTGGATAAACTTCCTGTAATAGTTAGCCAAACCCAAGAAAGAACGTAATTCCGACACTTTGGTAGGGGGGTTCCAATCCAAAATGGCTTGAACCTTCCGCCTATCCATTTTACAATGCCCCTTGCTAATTACATGGCCCAAGAACTTAATCTCTTTCTGGGCAAACTCACACTTTTCCATCTTTACATATAACTTATGCTGTCTAAGCCTAGACAACACATCTCTTAGATGAGATAGATGGGCTTCCATCGTCTCACTATAAATGACAATATCATCTAAGTACACAACCACATACTTATCGATACAATCATAAAAAACATCACTCATCAAATTACAAAATGTTGCAGGAGCATTAGTTAGACCAAATGGCATGACTAAGAATTCAAAAGAACCATACCGAGTCACGCATGTGGTCTTTGCCTCATCCCCCACCGCAATCCGAACTTGCCAATAGCCCGAACGCAAATCCAGCTTTGTGAAGTAGGTTGCATTGCATAATCGATCGAACAGATCCGATACTAGAGGGACTGGATACTTGTTCTTTACCGTGGCCTTATTCAGCGCCCGATAATCCACACACATTCGCAAAGACCCATCCTGCTTCTTCTGGAACAAAACCGGAGCACCATAGGGAGCTTTTGAGGGCCGCACTAAGCCAGCATCAAGCAACTCCGTCAATTGCTTCCTCAATTCCGCCAACTCCAATGGGGACATCCGATAAGGGGCTTTCGCCGGAGGCTTAGCACCTGGATGTAATTCGATTTGATGATCCGTTGCACGTCGAGGAGGGAGGGTCTTGGGCAATTCAGGAGGCATCACATCCTTGAATTCCTTCAACAACCCAGCCACTTCATCCGGGACTTCGACTTGTACATCAG
>BRYE01000025.1:16210455-16215455 GCA_030159115.1 Actinidia arguta var. hypoleuca
CAAAATACCCCCCACTATCTCTCTCTCTCATCCCTCCACTTTCTCTCTCTCCCCCCTCTCTCATTTTTTTTGAGTTTTTTGTATTTATTTTATTTTTAGTTTTTTAGTTTTTTTATTTAGTTTTTTTTTTACTATTATTTTTTTTTTAGTTTTTTTCCCTTTTTTTTTTTAGTTTTTTTCTATTATTTAAAAAATAAAAGGGTATTAAAAAAATAAGAAAAAAGTAACAAAAAATGATTCCCCTTTTAACAAAAAAATGAATTTTATTTTTGTTATTTTTGTTATTTTTTTTCTTTTAATACCCTTTTATTTATTTATTTTATTTTTATTTTTATTTTTGTCTTCAGTAAACCTTTTTTTTATCGTTTGACAAAATTTCATACTTTTTATCTTCTGAAAGAATCAAAGGATATTAAAAAAAAATTAAAAAAAATCAATCAAATGGTATTAAAAGAAAAAATAATGATAAAAAATAAAAAATAAAAAATAAAATGGTATTAAAAGAAAAAAAATAACAAAAAGATAATTCATTTTTTGTTAAAATGAAATTCATTAAGAAAAGGGGGTTCATTCTTTGTTACTTTTCTTCTTCTTCTTCTTTCTTTTAATACCCTTTTATTTTTTAAATAATAGAAAAGAATAATAAAATAAAATAAAAACTAAAAAACTAAAAATAAAATAAATACAAAAAACTAAAAAAATGAGAGAGGGGGGGGAGAGAGAGAGAGTGGAGGGATGAGAGAGAGAGAGAGAGAGAGAGAGAGAGAGAGTGGGGGGTATTTTGGTTATTTTCGTAAGGAGATAAGGGTGTCGGGGGAGGATATTCTCTCAAACCTCAGGGGAGATCATTGTAATTTTTAAAATATCAGAGGTGCTTTGTGTATTAAAGGTAAACCTCAGAGGAGGTCAGTATAATTCACCCTAGATTAAATATTAAAATCCGACACATAAATAATTAGGAGCATCTCCATCAACTTTTCCAAAATTATTTGTTAAAGTGAGGGTGGAGCCCACTGGAACGTGTTAAATGGAAAAAAATAAAACGTAATAATGCATACATATGGGGAGATAGAACAAACAACAATAAAAAAATAAAAATGAAAAAACATGTGGGCCTCCTAATTGCACCGTTTAGCCACTCTCATCTAGCTGTGAATTATTAGAAATAGGTGGGGTCCATTTAGGTTGTTTGGATCACGAATTGGGCGAAAGAAAAGGAAAAAAAAATCAACAAGATGGAAAGTTCAAACATTTTTGTCTAATTTTTTATTTTATTTTATTAATTAAATTCTTAATCTAAATATGATTTTATGATTTGGGACTGTAATTTTTTTTTTAAATGACAATTTGCTACCATACTTGAAACCCCCGTTACCAAACTAAATAACAATCATTTTAGTATTGATTACCAATGGTGGAGTCAGAAATAAAAGACAGAGGGACACCTATAATTAAAAACTTTTTTTTCATAACCAATGATAATGGGATATTACTAAGCTTAATGACGCAAGACAGCAATTAAATTAAAGTTCTATAATTAATTAAAATAAATAAATAAATAAACGTAATCAGAATTGTAGAAGGGGAGAAAATTTTTTACATCGCACCAAAATCTAGAATAACGGAAGGTAGAAGTTCGACATTGCACCAAGATTAAAGGTTGAGAGGAAAGAAAACACAATCGTTTTTTTTTTTAATATCAATCATAATCTCTTTAAAAAAATAAGGTTACATGCTTATTTATAATATAAAATCCTAAAATTCTAAATCTACTAAAATTTTAAACTAATTAGACTACTTAAAGTAAAATACTACTAAATAAAATTTTAATTAAACTTAAAATAAAAAATAACTAGTTATAAAATAAAAGAATCACATTTTTATTCCTCATCACTTAATATGAAAAACTTAAGTATTTATTTTCAATATTTCTAAAATGTAAAATTTTACAATTAATCTTGACAAGTTTTTATTTTTTGAAAGTTCTATAAAAAAAATGTCTCATTTTATGTATATTACTAACCTATTATTCATTCATTGATCACCCATTTAATTTCGGAATCAATTATTTTCATTAGTAAATATACAGGCTATTTTACAAATATAAATATATAGGAGGCCTTAACTAATTTGGAGGGCAATTTTTAATTATCAATTCTTCTCATAAATTATAAAATTTTAAACTAAATCAAGATGTAACAATATAAAATATAAGCTAAGTGAAAAAGACTAAAAGCAAACTAGATTTTAGCACAAATTTTATACCTGCCGGTGTTATTTATAATTGATGATACTTTAATTCAATAGTATTACGGTTCTCGAATTTAAAGAAAAAAAAAATTCAAATTCAAAATAAATAATTCAAATTCACGAGTATGAGATCACGTAACCAAATAAATTTATAATATCTAATTTTGAATTCGACAATTCTTGATTCAAATTAAGGTAGGTGTTTTCTAATTAGAAAGTCTAAGTGTTACTGTCTTTTGTTGACTTTAATTCTATGTGCTTATTTGTGACTTTAATATTGGGCCAATGATGTCGGTATAAAAAAACTCATACTTAGACTCTGTTTAGTATCAAGTTTTTGATTGACTTTTTTGAAACTTAAAAAAAAAAGTCAAAAAAATTTAGCTTTTTGGATTTTTTATTTTTGTTTTTTTGTTTATTTTTAGCTAAAGAAAAGCTAAAAAAGTCAAAAAAAATAAAAAATCTTAATTTTTTTTATAACAAAGTTAAAAAAAAACTTGACTTTTAAACATTATCAATTATCAAACGGAGCCTTAGACCCATAAAGATGAAGATGATAGAAAAGCAAGGCACGTAGAGGAAATGGAGACTGTGCTTTGGACTCGACATGTTGAGTTTTGTGGAGCCCTAAACGAATAAAGGTATATAGAGGTACGGTCTTTTATGTATTTATCAATATACGATACTTAAAATTATGTCTATGATGCTTTTGGATATATAAAACGTACATTTTCATGAAGTAAAAGTTTAGAAAGATAAAATTATTACAGAATTTCAAAAGGGTGAATACCAAAAAATTACTTATTGCACTCAAAGTCGTATGGGTCAATCTCATTTTTACCCCTTTGAATTTGGCTCAAGTTTTACTTTAGCTCTTATAATTTTAATTTGAACAAAGTAAACCTTATAGATTTAAATCAGTTGCAATGTTAATCCATAACTTAATGGTGTTAGATTTTTTTACGGAAATGTGAGATTATAAGGACTAAAGTAAAACGTGGGTCAAACTCGAAGGGATAAAAGTTAAATTGATTATTTTTTATTTTTAAGAATCTTTTTAACTTGTAAACTTAGTATTTTACTCTCTTTTTAAATCTGATTTTGACCAAAAAAATAAAAGAATTTACTTTTAAATTTCTCTTACTAGCCTAAAAGATATAAATGTGAACTAAATTAAAAAAAGGTCCACACCACATTTCTCCTAATTTAAAAAAAAAATATACTTTTTACTTGTGTTTATTCCAGAATCATTTAAGAAAGAACACACACACAAAAAAAAATTCACTAAAGCTATAAAAAAAGGGTTTTTTTAATAAATGCACTTAAAAAATATCAGTACTAAAATTAATTGTATATTGCAGTCACTTTTATATAAATATACAACCCTTTTAAATATTTTAATTGATGTTCTTATTACACACGACACGCGTTAACAAAATCCTTAAGAAAAGTTTAAAATAGTTTTTATTTTTTTTAGATTTTTTTTTTTAACTAGTGGCCTAAGAGTATCAATTAGCATGTTTAAAATGATTACTACATTTGACAAGAAAGTGTTCGCAATGCATAATATAAGATTGATTTTAGTACTATATTGATTTTTTTAATACGATTACAAGCTAAATTTTTTTATAAAAATAAAAAAAAGGATTAATTTTCCTTTTACCCCTTCGAGTTTGACTCAAGTTTCACTTTAGTCCTAAGTTTTACCTTATTTTTCGTCCAAAAATCTAACACCGGTAGGAACAAGGTTAATATTGTCACTAATCTAAAATTGTAAGGTGTACTTTGTTCAAATTAAAACTATAAGGAGTAAAGTGGAATTTGGGCCAGACTCAAATGGGTAAAAGTGAAACTAAACTTGTATAATCAATAGTTTCAAAACAAGAATGTATTAATCAATAGTTTCAAAACAAAAAAAAATTGTATAATCAACTTTTTTCACCACACCCTTTCAATGAATAGGATAATCTTGATCTATTTACTTGGGCCCTTGAGCATATAAATTGAGCCCTTCAAACAATTAAAATGAAGGAACGATTATTAAAAATATAATTAAAATGACTTTACAGTCGAGTATTAAAAAAAGTAACCAACTAAAATAGAAAATACGATTTAAAAATTATAATCTGACTTAAATTTAACGATATTGGATATGAATGCATGATTTGAAAGAGAATAGAAGAAATCAAGACTAGACAAGTACCTAAAAAAGTGAAGGATTCTCTTTTAAGGGAAACTTACAAAAGGAACATGGGGAACACTTTATTGGGTAAAGATGACTAAATGATTCATAAATTATAACATCATTGTTGAGGAATCAATTGGGTTGATGCCACCTATTCATTTAGGGTATAGGCCAACTATTCTCTCTTTTTCAATAAGAAAAGAGAAACCTAACGAATTTTGCGTAGAAAAATGAAATAAGTCCGCCAAGAAAAAACTTCACGGACTTAAACACATGAAGTTCGTGTCTAAGCCAATAGAGAAGGAAAAAAATAAGTTAAGAAATCTAACGGTTGAAATTTAATATTTGTCTTTATAAAAATGAATCTCGTGCATCGGGTATGACTTAATGCAACTTACGAAGTAAGCATTTTCATTCATTTTTGACAAGAAAATTTGAAATATTTGTAACCCAAACCAATCTACAAGGTGGGCTAAAGCTTGGGCCGGGCCAGAGCCCAAAAAACTAGTGAAAGGAAAATCACAAAAAAATCCGTTTTGGGCTTAGGTTTGTTTTGGACCAGCCC
>BRYE01000025.1:16262955-16267955 GCA_030159115.1 Actinidia arguta var. hypoleuca
AGATCATAATTTTTATATTTTGAAATTTTTCTAATAAGGAAAAAAGAAAAAGAAAAACACTAAAAAAAAAATTAAAAAATTAAAAATTAAAGACACAAGAAATTAGGGGCAACTAGGTTTGGGTTGTTGACAAAGTGCTTTCCTACATCCACTGGTTTCAAATTTCCATAGTCCAAGCTGGCATATCACCTTCCTCTTAATTGTTTTTCTTCCCAAGACAAACTTTAGGGTACAATTTAGCCTATATAGAGATGTTTGTATTAAAAAAGGAAATAAAAAACTCAAAACAGAAAAACTTTTATGGAAAATATTACTTTGACCCCTTATAATTTGAGTCATGTGCAGATACACCCATCGTATTTGATTATTAGCACATAATTTCCTGTTGTTTGCGGATTAATTCGCACAACTTATACCGTTAACTGAGAAATGAAAAAGTCAATTTTACCCTCATATAGATAATTCAATACTTCATCTATAGGGGGTATATTCGCTCCTGGCCCAAATCATGGGGGTCAAAGTGTGTCTTTATAGCCATTGTTTTGAAAATCACATCAACATTTTTTAACGGTGTTGCGCGTGTCACCCACTGCCGATTAATTTAATGATTAGTCCACAAACTACAGGAAAATTATTTGTTGATAATTAAAGGGATGTATCCGCACATGACCCAAATTACAAGCGTTCGAAGGGAAATTTACCCCAACTTTTAAGTGTAATTCAAAGGTATTATTATTTATTTGGTGTTAAAAAATGAGAGACTTGTAGAAGGCACTTATGTTAACGGCTTGTTGCATAAGTGGAAATTTAGAAGAAAGTAAGAAAAAACCAAACTTGCAAGCCATTCCAATGCTAGATCCAAAGACCTTTGCCGTCTGCTTAAGCATCTTGCTATTTCATGCGACTATCACCGTCCATCCATAACCGTATAAAGTGGAAAATTAAAAAGAGAAAAAAAGGAAAAAATGGTTAAAAATAGTTGCATAAGTTTCACGTGTTTAAATTGCTCCAGATTCACAATTCACTTGCATTCAATAAAAAGTTTGCACACACTCTTAAATTGTAAAAGAGGATTGTAGTTTTGACTAAGAGAATTGCGGGATCAGGGAACGAGAATTAATAGAGAGAGGAGAGGGTGAGAGGGTGGTGGCAACGGACAAAGTTTATGAAATTTAAGGGAAAGTAAGAAGAAAGTAGTTGTGTTGAGAACTACAACGACGTGTACTATTTAATTAAGAATAGAATAGTCTAGTCAATTTTAATATTAAAATTATTCTGTATATGTGAAATTTCTTTATATGCTTCGTAATGGTGATATTATTTTTGTACTGAAGTGATATTAATTATTTCTCTTACAACTGCAATGAAATTTCTCCCAAGATTGGGCCCATTTGAAACCAAGACGCACAAAGACTTCCGCAGCGCCGCTGTATCTGATTCTGATACCGGCCATTTCCCGCCCCGCTAGTGAAAGGGCAGCGACTTCACTTCATGGTCCTAATTTGGCGCGAACGTTTTCATCCAACGGTCAAAAGGCAAATACCCCAAAATGGCGGGTGTTTCAAAATGATCAAAGTTTGAATAAAATAAAAACTGGGGGTCCGGTCCAGTGAGCTTTTGTCAAAGAGGAAGGTAAGGACGGTGACGTGAGCTGCATCCGTGTCCCACACAGCCCTCTGGTTACCGAAAAAGCAGTCGTATTTGTTGTGCGATTTGGGGAGCTTATATGATTTTTATTGTTTTAAAAGTTGTGTTAGAATGGTATATATAACTTCTTATTTTATTTATTAGTTAAAATGATTTATAAAAATTAATTCTTAAAATCTCTAATCTAAAATTGTGTATATTTTTATTTATTGAATTATTTTTTTAGTGAGACTCACATCTAAAAAATTAAAATACTCATTTATATTTCTCTTAAGCTAGTAATATCTTTTCAAAATCATTATACTTTTTAATTTGTTTTCCATTTTGTAGTAATGTATCTTTTCATATATACATGCAATATATCTATCATATAACGTTTATATTTTATCTGTTTTTTAAATTGTAAAACTCTAAAAAGTACACATAAGATATTATTTTTTGGGGATTTTTCAGAGATCGGGGCGGGGATATACAAAATCGTCCCCGCCCCGTCCCCGAATTTTATTTTTTTTTTGGCCCCGATCCCCGCCCCGAACCCCGAAATTCCCCCGAAAATTCACTCCGATCGGGGCGGGAAACGGAGCGGGGCGGAGCGGAGCGGGGCAAATTGCCATCCCTACTTGCAGAGTCGTACTGCTACTAGTAATTTTCTGTGCCCACGTGTACTACACAAAAAATAAAAGAAACACTTTTTAGGCGTACTTGTTAGAGTTTTAAAACATAAAAAATAAATAAGATATAAATATCAGATAAGAAATACATTACATGTATATACGAAGAGATATTGCTCTACAAAAATAGAGAATAAATTATAAAGTATAATGATTTTGAAAAAAAAAAATGAATGTTTTAGTTTTTTTGATATAGGTCCCACTAAAAAAATGATCTAATTGATAAAATATATGTCCAATTTTAGATGTTATTTGGTCATTGGATCACACAATCTATGTGGGTCCAACACGTTTGAGAAGAATGAATTGATATTTTTTTTAAAAAAAAATAATCTCAAGTGAAATCTCAGCCATTAAATTAACTCAAATAAATTTTAACCGATTATAATGGGAGAGAGTTTGAAAGATTTAAAAATATTTGTGTTTTATATTATAGATATAAAACTATTATTGACCTCTTACTAGAATAATTAAAGTAATAAAATAATAAACATAATTACCCAAGATAGTAAAATAATAAACATAAAAACCCTAGTGCAGTTTCCTTGACCGCGCAACGATGGAGTTACTCTGCCCTATCTCTCCTTCGTTAGCGGAGAGATACGGCAGCTTAGAGAGAGAATATACAGAGGACAGAGAGAAAAACAGAGTACGAAAGTTCATAATGTCGCGGACGACCAAAAACGACAAGCTCGAAACCAAACACAATAATCGTATATCTTTAATTTATTTTTGTTATTTGGCCATATGGTTCGGAGATTATTCTTGCCGCATCGTAATTATCAAAATGGTTGAATAACTTGCGCGAATGGAAAGTACGTAGGAACCATCTAGACCAGTTCCCCCTCCCCATTCTCTCTCTTCTCTCTATCTAAATTGCTTGCGTTTGCATTGAGAAGAAGAAAATGGACTTTGACCATTTTTAATTAATTTCAATAATTCGAAGAGTTTTAAGTGTGAACCGGATCCCAGCAACTTTAAAATTTTAAACACGTGGTCCAATCATATTAAACGAACAGAGCGCCTGTTTGGGTGATCGGAAGCCCCATCCATTACGTATGCTGATTTAGGTCTATCAATGGATTTCATTCGGATAGGATACGTAATAATATGAATCAAATCTGATTACAAACTCATCAGAAACCAATCCGAATCTAAAAATAGTACATTCATTTGTGTTTTAATCTGAATATTAATTCGGCTCAAATGGATCTCATCTGATTCGATCGGATCTTTTTTAAAAAAAACAAAATAAAGAAGTATGGAATTCTAAAAAAATGAGGAAAAAAATATAAATCATTATTGGATCGGGTTCAAACGTGGGTCAAATTTTAATATCTGAGTCCGACTCCAATAAATATGGATCACTCGTGTTCAGGTGATATAGGTTTCATAATTTCAAACCAGTTAATCCAACCCAAATTTGAGCTGACCAATTGACAAGCTTATGCTGATTTATGTGTGGGGCTGTGGAGTGAAAGAAAATCGAATGCAAATGAATATGGTAATCGACAAGTAATTCTTGGAGGATTGATGGTATTCAGGCAAATCTGCAAAACAACAACAATAAAAATAATTGTCCAAAGCTATTCTGAGACTACTCTTATATTGTGTTTGAATCAAATACTTTGCAAGAAAAATATATATAAAAATTAAAAAGATAAATAATTTAATAATTCTAAAAAGCTGAATCATTTAACTCTTTTTGTCTCCATTCCCATTTTCCATTTCTATTGTCTTTTGGCATACTAAATTCGGATTCAAAAACAGCCTTATTATGAAAATTGTTAAGAGCCAAACCTTAAACTGTATGAAATAATCGGTATAAATCAGCCGAAACACGTAACAAGAGGAAATGCTACAGTCATCAAAAATGTTATCGTATTTGTTATCAATGACATCAAAACGATATCGTTTGTGTGCCAAAAAAATTAAACTTCGTTTTGGTGCCAAAACGACATCATTTGTGTTCACTGATGGGCCACTATTTTTTTAATTTTTTTTTTAATATTATCAATAAATACGGTAATATTTTTGGTAACGGTAATCTTTCCTCGTAAGACCCCGTGTTGTCACGTGTGTACGGCAGATATCAACTTTTAATCTACCAAAAAGGAAACTGCGTACCCACAATGCCACGTGGATAGCCTTCCTTCGGTTTATTAAGAAAATATCTCACCCTCGTAGCCGTTCAATCATGAGAAAAGGAAACGAAAATATGAAAATTTTGTTAGTCTCGTTTGGGATCATTTTTATCTGAGTTGTTTAATTTTTGCATTTAGTAATTTTTTTTATTTTTTTTATTAGTCACTTAAAGAAAATCATTCGAGAAATTGATTTAAATTAAAATATATTTTAATATCCTTTTGTACGTATTTTTTTTACTTTTTTACTTTTTTTTCAAAAAATAAACTAAAAAAAGTAAAAACTTAACTTGTGGCCCTGTGGGGGGTCGTTTGTCTTAATTTTTCTGGTTGGACTCATTTTCTCTAAAAATTTATCTTGCAAAACCCACTAAATTTTATGTGTTTTTTTAACTATCACTTTTACAATTAAATCACCATATAATTTTTCTATAATTATTTTTTCAAAGAATTACTTTAAAAAAATTATTTTTATTTGGGCTCCGTTTGGAGTAGCTAAAAAACATGGCTTCTCCACAAAACCATTTTGAAAATAAAC
>BRYE01000025.1:16310455-16315455 GCA_030159115.1 Actinidia arguta var. hypoleuca
ACCGTATATCCATCCATGTGCAAATGCATGTAGGGCTGTTTGATGTATGCATTTTGTTCTGTAGTTATTTATTGTTGGAAATTTTAATATTTTTCATTTTACCAGTCTTGGGTTTTTTGGGAATTTAATTAATTTAGAGAAGTATTCTATTTATTGGGGTTTTGTTTTTATTATTTTTATGGTTTTAGGATTTGTTCGTGGTATGTAGATAAGATTTGGCAATTTTTGTATTTTGCAATTTTCTATTTTGTTTATTTCTCTTTTTGCACCTTAAACTTGAGTGTTAGGTTTTGTTTGTTTATAAATGTGTATACATAGTTATTGACGAGACACACAAAATATCAAGTGATGCACAATATTATTATCAAAATAACTTAATTCAGTTTAACGTAATATATTCGGTTGTAAGTGTTGAATGTAGTTATTAAACAACCACTTAACTATGTATTTTTTCTCAAATACTCTTTACCTAATATTCTATCGAGGTGTGTGGTACAAATTGAAAGTTAGTGTCCTGAAATGAATTTGATCCACACATTTCAAATTCTGGATGCTTGGATGAAGATATCGAATATATAAGTGATGTTTGTTAATCTATTAATTTTTATTTTTCTGTTTAATTTTTATTTTTCTGTTTAATCGAAAATAAAAACTTGTTTGTACTGGTATTTATTGTAAATAAGACAAAATTACTATCATTATTTTTGAATATAGTGAAAACAATAAAATTGTGTTTTTATTTTTTTATATTTTTTTTCATCCACATCCCTCTAATCCAACCCTTCACCTCCACAGCCGCCACCACCACCGCCTCCTCCACAACCGTCACCTCCACCTCCACCACCACTTACTCCATGATCTTCGTCTCCACCACCATCGTCACCATTTTTTTAAAAATAATTTAAAAAAAGATGAACACAAATATATTTTTATTTTTAAATAGTTTAAAAAAATATGAATACAAACATATTTTTAGTTTCTGTTTTATGTAATTTGTAAACTAGCGCATGTAAATTATCTTTAGTACCCTTATCTTTTTTCCTCACTCAGAGAAAATAGATATATGTATGTGACGGCAAAGAGATGGAGAAAGGGATCATTAGGGGTGGGAGGGTGGTGAGAAAAGAGGGAAGGTAGTGGTGGATACAAAAAGAGGGGAAAATGGGAGACGGAGACGGAGACGGAAAGGAAAGAAAAGTAAAGAAAATAACGGTATTTGAAAACTTCAAGGGTAATTTTGTCCTAAAAACATGGGTACCAAGTGCTATTTACCCTTTCTCCAACTTAACCCACGCTATTTTTGTCTCTTGTATTGAATTCCCGTACTTGCGCTGCTGCATCATCATTAATTTTCCAATCTCATTTCGTTTTCTCCCATTTCTTGAAGCGGTTCTTTTTCGTCGTCTTGTAATCAAACGCTCAGAATTGCAGGTCTCCACCAAAAATTACACAGTCGACCCAAACGCCAAACAGGGCATGTTCACGTCAGACCGTGGCTCTGTTAAGTCAATGCCATTTGGAGCGTGCACGGGGGGGCCTTCCGAAACAACTCGGTTTTGGGGAGTAGTGTGACCGTAAATGTAAGTAAGAACGGAGTCATAAAAATTACTGTACGAGTAGGACATGTTTCTCCAATGTTCAAAATTTAAATTGGACCAGTTAAATGATTGTGGGTAAGGGCATATATCGGTTCAGTCGGTTCGGTTCGGTTCGATTCTAAAAATTTTATAATTAAAAGTAGATGATTAGATTAAGATTTTAACGGACGGTCGAAATTAAATATGTTTTATATATTAATATATATTTACTAATATATATATAAATATATGTCGGTTCGGTTCGATCTAAACCGGTCGGGTTTTTTTTTTCCAGAGCGGACCGAAAATGAATTTTTACAAACTCATGGACCAAATACGACCGGTGTGTGCCAAAAACCAACTGTTAGATTCGGTTTTTCGGTTTTTTACTTCACCCATAATTGTGGAAATTATTCATTTTGTTGGAATAATTAAGATAATTATTAATGCACAAAATTAAATTAAGTGGACATTGATAATTACATAATTTAATTGTATTTGTATTCAAATAGATGGTCGAGAAAAAAAAGTATATTGAAAATGTGACAACTGATATTTGATCAAGTATTTTTTTTGTGTGTGGTATCATTGATCTTTTTAGTGAATTTTTATTATTGGACAGTGACTAGCATTTTTTAAAAACAATTTTTGAAATGAAAATTCTAAATTTTTATTTCGAAAGCATGTCCTAAACATTTAGTGAATTTTTATTATTTTTTCGTCAACCTTTTTACTTTTCAAGTTTGTATTGATTAGAGGAATGAAGAAAAATAAATATAACAACTAGAGACAAGATTAGTTTAGTGATATTTTTATTGTAAATATTATATATATATATATATATATATATATATATATATATATATAATTTGCTTTTAAATTTTTTAATTAAAATTTAAGAAAAGCTTGATCAAAAACTAAATAAATTCAATAAAAATAAAAATAATTTAAAATATTCATTATCGAGCCAAAGAAATTTGTGATTTTTTCCTGTCTACGTAGCATTTTTTATAAATATTAAAAGAATTTTTACATTCTTTATTTTTTTTTCCAATTCTTAGGAAAGAAGAAAGTATTGGTAACTATTACTATCCTATTCTAGTTGTGCAATATAAACCGGACTATTAAGTAAACTAATATAGAAAATTAGGTAAATCACATCAGCATTTGGGAATCATTTTTCCTGTAATTAATCACAAGACCAATTTAATAACATAAAAGAATTTCAATATTTAACGGTCGTGTTCTCTTATAGAAAAAAAAAGTCATCTTATAATAAAGGATGTCGCAATTAATGGACCTCTCTCTCTCTCTCTCTCTCTCTCTCTCTCTCACACACACACACACACACACAAATAAGGCCATAGGATAAGTTATGATCTTTATTATTGGTTTTGTCGACTTAGATTGGACTAGTTTTTTTTATTTTTTATTTTTTAATTTTTTGTTTTTATTTAATTAAAATTTTATATTTTTTTTGTTTCTTTTCACAATAGAATTTTCAAAATGTAAAAAAAAATCTATAAAAAATCCACTAAAGATAAATAGATTTTTTTTTTAAATTTAAACCTTTTTTATATTTTTTGATTCTTTTCGTTAAGAATTGATTTTTTTTTTGATCAAACGGCGAAATATTTTTGCTAAAAAAAATAACTTAAAAACTAAAAAAGTTAGCCCAAACCGTGTCTTGTCTTGTATCAACTCTATGCATGGCAACATATTAATCCCTTTAATTATTTTATTTTTATTATTTTTCTAAATAAAGAGCCAATGCAAGTGTTCCACCGTGGTCGTTTATTGATTGGAGGAATTTTGCGTCTTATTTTAATCCCTTTTTGCGTCTTATTTTAATTGGAGGAATTTTTCTTAGATGGAATTAATTGGAGGAATTTAAATGGTTTATTGATTCATGATTGTGTATAAATGATGTGTAAGAACAGCTATATCTTTGTGCATACATTAATTTCATGGTTGGCTAAGATAACACAAGAAACCATAAATAATACCAGACTGAGAGAACGAAATTTAACTAAGGGTTGTGGCCAAGGAATGACGATTCCGCCCAAATTTGATCAGCCCCGTCAAATTGGTCGTTTGGATATGGATATTACCAAGTTTTTGTCCGATGAAAGCATATATGGTAGGAGGAGTGAAATACTCGTCTAGTATGGTTCGATTACCTCTATTCTCGAATCAAATCTAACCCCTATACGATAAGATAAATTTGTCTTTAATAATATTTTTTTATCATTTGATCAAAATTTTATGTTTTTCTAGTTTCTAAAGAAAAATTCATGTTTACTTGACAAATAAACTATTTTTTTCTCTTTAGTATTTTTTTTTCGAATTAAATAAAAATTCTTACATTTTCATATTCACGTTGTCAAGAGAAACCGAAAAAATATAAATTTTAATCAAACGATAAAATAAATTCATTTAAAAAAATAAAATAAAACCGAAACTACTCAAACAATTATAAAAAAGGGATGATTGATCAAAAATCTCTCTAAATAATTTTATTATAATATAAATATATCTTAAAAAATATTTAAAGCGAAGATCCTCGTGGATCAAATTCTTTTTTATAGACATAAATAACTCCAAACAACATTCAAGAATCTTTTAACTTTGATTGTCTTTTTAGAATTCTTTTTTTAGCGTCCCAAATAGGCATAAACTGTGGTGTCGAGAGGGCCATTCTCAAAAGAAGCCAACAGGACAATTTGTGTGGACGTAGGAATGGGTTCTCACAGCAACACTGGGTGAGGTTTTGTCATTCTCAGAATTTAAGGAGGGTGGTAGTTTTGGGGAAGGTGAATGCATTGATGGCATCACCTTCATGCTTTAACTCTTCCAACCACCCCACATTCAATGCTCTGATGGGGAGAGGAAGACCCGGAAGACAATTTGAGAGACACAGAGAGAGAGAGAGAGAGAGAGAGAGAGAGAGAGAGAGAGGTATCCAATATCCATGTGAAGCCGTGAAGGTAATAAATGAGATGATGGAACAAAGGAAGGAGTGACCCTCTTGTGAGCGTGGTCCGCCAAGTTTGAGCCAGCGCTGCAGTTTATTTGGTGATCACGTGTGCGTCTCCAACAAAGATCTAGCTTCTCCAAGTTTAAAATTTGAATTTTAAGTGAAGTTGAATTACTGTGGGCCCATTTGAAATTTATTCTGCTGATTCAAACCGTTTAATTTATAGATACCGATGAAAAGTAATTCATGTAAAATATCAGGTTGATTCAATTTGTTAGACAAATTATCTTATCGTCTTTGTCCGAACCGCCATTTATTAGAGGTATATTTATTTTATGATGAAAGAATTGAAATAATATCAAAAATAATCTTAAACTTTGAATCAAATGTCTCGTAAATATCTGAACTTTAAAAATCTTTAATTAAACACCTGAATTTCGAAGATT
>BRYE01000025.1:16347955-16352955 GCA_030159115.1 Actinidia arguta var. hypoleuca
AAGGAAAAGTCTATAGACTTGTTAGATCTTTGTATGGTCTCAAACAAGTATCAAAACAATGACATGAGAAGTTTAACAATATTATATTGTCTAATTGCTTCAAAATCAACGAATGTGACAAATGTATATATGTCAAGGATACAGACAAATGATACGTCATTTTGTGTCTTTACGTTGATAACATGATAGGTGATAACGATAAAGTTATCCAATCTACCAAGAATGTGTTGAACTCGAAGTTTGACATGATAGATATAGGCCTTGTAAATGTGATTTTGGGTATCAAGATCACCAGAATATTTGAAATCTCACTCTCTTTAAGTAGAGAAATGATATCACTTATAAGTTAATTCATTCATTTAGTCATTAAAATTTATATTTGGTCATTTTGGTAAAGTGTTTGTCGAAATGAAGATAAAATTATTTATTTTTTGACTAAAAAAAATGAATTATGGTTCATAGTGAATTCAATATGTTTGATTTGACGCAAGAACTCTTGTAAATGTAAATCTTCACTTATCCAAGAATGGAGGAGGAAAACATATTCCAGTTGAAGTATTCTCGTATAATTGGGAGTTTGATATATAAGACCCGATATAACCTATCCGTTTTATCCTAGGAGATGCCGACACAATCTATAACGCCCTCAGTAGACGACAAATATTTTTAAGGAGATTGTGATTACAAGACTTTGTCTAAATCTGTTTGTACCTCTTTCAATTTAGTTTTTATATTTATTTTTTTATAAATTCAAATTATTATATATTATTGTGATCAATAAAAAATATTATTTAAAATTTTATGTTTGCCGAGTAATTTTTTTCAACAGTTTTTTTCTGATCTACTATAGAGGAAAAAAAGGAAAAAACAAAATGATTGAGCTCATACTCCACACTCGACATAACGTCCAATGCCAATTAATATGACCAAGTTATTATTCGGTTGGATTGGAATATTTGTTGCATTTTAAAACTTGGCATGTAATTAAAAGTAACTACCAATACATAAATAAAATAGCTTTATACTTTTAGTATCAAATACTAGATCGATCCAGTTGAAACATAGAAATGAAAAAAAAATATTATATTAAAATATTATCTTTGTGTACAAGAAGAACTTATATATAGACATAGAAAAAATTTAAATAAAAAAAAATCTTCTTAATTAACCTATGATCAATATGATGTATTATAGAAGATTAATTAAGAAATTTTTTTAATTAAATTAAAGAATAAAATCTCTTAATTTCAACACTCTTCTCAAGTTAAGAATAGATACCAATCAAGCTCTCAACTTGAGAATGACAATAGAAAGGTAAAAGAAAGTGAGGGGGAACATGATCCCTAATTTAGGCTAAAAGTATGGAGACATGATTTCTAATTTAGACTAATAGGAAAGGGACAACAAATGAGCTGTAAGAAGTTGTAGGAAGGTTACATGAATCTTCATGAGGCTATAGGATGCTCCAAGAGGCTAAGCTCTAGGAGGCAGCAGAGGGGCTGCGCTGGGAGGACTGTGTGACAGAGAAGAACAATATTCCGGACGGCTGGTGGTGAAGAAAAAATAAAAAAATAAAAAATATGGGATAATATTTTGGTGATGACTCGGTGGTAAAAGCGGAGGAGACTGATTAAGAGCAATCATATTCTGATACCAAGCTGACAGACACAAAAAATAAAATATTATATTAAGATATTATTTTTGTGTACAAGAGGAGTCTATATATAAGTATAAAAAAAATTTAAATAAAAAAAATTAATAAATTTTTTTTTTTCTAATTAACCTATGATTAATATGACATATTATAAAAGACTAATTAAGAAATTTGCCTAACTAGATTAAGAATAAAACCTCCTAATTCCAACAGATCCGATAGCTTTGTATATCGTAATTCAAACGACAACATATTAAAATTTCATAAATATTAGATAAAATTTCACCGTTAAATTTATAATTATATGACCATTAAACACACTTTTCACACAACTTTATAATTTTTTATTCTATAATCATAGGCAGTCCAAACTAAACTAACCCCATAATCAGATTCAGCAACTAGTGTGTAAAATAATACAACTCGACTGCACTAGATTGGTTCTCTTTTGTGGCAGTCAATAAAGCTACTTTTCTTCTCAACCTCTGCTGCTCCTTGTCTATATAAATAAATAAACATTTATATTGCATATAATCTTACCCAATTGAGAAAATTAAAGTTGGGTACACCGTAAGCACACGCATCCCAAATAAAATACCCTCTTTGAGAGCCATTAAAGAAGCTCTGCGATGTCCCAACCAATTCCTCAAAATAACCTCCACATGCATACACAGATATACATGCCATGGACGGTGCAAAATATAAATGACATGTGGACCAATCATAAGTGGACATGTGGTACTTTAGTTCTGACTCAACCAAGTTATACACACGCGGTGGATAATGAAGGTGGATCCACCTAGGGCATGTTGAATACACTTGCCATAAACCTGAAAATGAGATTTCAGATGAATGATTTCATTAGGGCCAGCCCAATAACGAGTTCCTAGTTAACACAGAGCTATCACTTAGTGCTCCAGTCAGCACTCTAGGGGCGAGTGGGAACACCACGCAATGGTGCCCTTCCCTTCGACGTGGAAGAGTGAGTTCTGCGATGAGAGGATCTCCTTCCTCCATGTAAACTTGAAACTCATCCTGCATTTAGGCCCCAAAAATATAAAATACAATAAAATAGAATAAAATATGGGTCTCACAACGTAACTCTTCTCGGCACGCTCTTCAAATCTTTTAAGTTGTTAGTCTCCACTCTATCAACGATTAGCCTCTCCTCACGCCATATGATCTTATCATGTAATTTAGACTCTCGATCAATGTACGTGTCTACCTATGTGAATGCAAACTTCTTAAGACTCTTTGTCTACATTCACACTCCCTCTAGTAATAGAAATTCTAAAGAACTTTGCAAACCTCAACTCTCAATGATATGAGTAAATTTGAAATGAAGAACTATACGAAACTCTCTCAACAAATCTCACAAATAATAAAGTCCAAGAGTTCTAAGGATTAAAGATTTCTATTTATAATGTGAAAAAATTCTAAGAGAGTTTAGTAAATCAAAACTCAAAAAAATTCTAGTTTAAATATGCCTTAACCAAGCATACCAAAAAAAATAATATTCTTTGAAATATTTGGGACTAAACAATATTTTCTGAAAAGAAATTTTCGAAGGAGGATTCAATTTCGTACGGACAGCCGCACGGTCGAACGCGTATGCTGTAGCCGAACCTTCCTTCTCGGCGGTTAAGGCAATTTGCCTAACATAATAGGCAAAAATACTATCAAAACAAGAGTTTCCCTTCCCTTGTAACAAAAACTGACTTTGAAAAGACTCCTTAAAATATTTTTCTTTTTTAAAAACAAATTGAGTTTCTAACTCAAATTTCTTTTCATGACGAAAAATATTTTTCTTTTGGTTTCCAAAAGAAAAAAATATTTATGAAAAATTTTATGACTCATAAAATAAGTGTGCATTTTAAAATGTCAAGTCCATAGTAATTCAGTCTACAATTCAAAACTGAATTTTCTATGGTCATGAACTCAAATTAAACTCAATTCAAACTTAATAAAATAAAACTCTCTATATGATTCTAAATGCAATGCATAAGTTTTATCATTCTCAATGCGTAGAGTCTATATGAATCATCAAGACTTAAAGCTGAAGCCTGTAGCTTTTATACGAAATTGCTTATGAACCCAACTAAGCCTAAAGCTAAAAATAAAATTATAGACTTAACTTTTGGGATGCGATTGACAAAATAAAAAACAACTCAGGGAATACTAAAAGAATTAACTCATTTTTTTTTTCCATAGATGATTTCTAGTGGGCCCTTCTATTATATTTTTCTTTAACTATTGAAATCATGGTATCCTAGTAATTCTCATTAGATTCCCGTTGAGTTAGTAATTTTATAAGATTAGGTACTGACACAACGAGCATCTTATGAGGATTACTGGCACGCCAAGATTTTTATAACTAAAGAAAATGCACTACAATGACCCACTGAAAATTATTTGTTGGTCATCATCTGCAATAGTAATAAAAAAATTGATGCATTATAAAATAATGGCATTATTAGCCAAAAGATATCCAATTAGAATTCACGGGTTTTCCATCCAGACGGAAAAGAATAGATGCCTTGATCGACTCCATCAATTGCAGAACACTTGGCATCGCACTTACAGACTTTATAATCACAGTTTCAAGCATGCTACAAAGCATAGGATGCTCTATCTATTTAAAGGATATGATGACCCTTTGAAGTCTTTAGCAATTTTCATTCTCTCTCTCTTAAAAAACTCATGTTTTGAGCACTCCTTCTCTTCGTAATATATATCATAATTGTAAATAAAAGAAGGCTTCAGAATAATCTTGTTCAGGTATTTTTATTATGTTGTTCATTATTCATCCTTAAATTTTTGTTAGTATTATCAACAAACTCATGATGTCTGAATGGATAATTGAATAAACATAAATCCTTTATTTACATTGCATACCTAAAAAATTTATTTTTTTTAGAATTATTTGTTAGCTTTTTATTGACACGTGTGTAGTCAATGGCTTTAGATTCAAGTAAGTAATATTCATGCAAAAATACCTACTTGCAAAACGTTGACCATTGGATAAATTAGGCTCAGATCAGATCTGATCAGATCAGACCAGACCAGACCGACCATGTGCATCGTCTAAACAAACCCACTGAAGTGAAGCCAACATTAAAATCTATTCCACCCTCTTTTTCTCGGCCCTTTGTTTCACGACTTTTAAAGTGCAAGAAAGACTAGAAAATAGCGCCCTATTAGATACATGCATATTTTGAAAGAGAGCTTAACAGGGGCGTACTGAAATGACCATAATCTCCTCAGTCACAAATTCACCCTCTTTTGTTCTATGAAATTAAAACCTAAAGTACATCTAATAAAAGTATTATGTACGTGTTGCTCGGTT
>BRYE01000025.1:16357955-16360455 GCA_030159115.1 Actinidia arguta var. hypoleuca
AAAACTACCAAAAACAAATGAAAAAAAAAGGTGGGGGCCCGGCTGGGGGAGGGGGAGCCGGCTGAAAATGAGGGCGAAAGGGGGGGCAGGCTTAAGTGGATGGGGGGCTGACAAGTGTCCGGCTGTGGTGGGGGCCCGGCTGTGGATCCTGCTCAAAAGGGAGGGGACACGGGGGGAAAATGATGGGGTGGGCAGGGGTAAAAGGGTAATTTTGTAAGTTGAGTTATAGTGATGCGACTGTTTGGGGGTTGGGAATAGAACTATGATAGTTATACACTCAAAAATAAGTGTGTATAAGACACACCCATATAATTATGAAAAAAATATCCAAAAATTATCGTAAACTTAGAAAAATATGAACACCGTAAAAGTCTAAAAAAAAAATTATTAAAAATTATTATGGGGAGTCGGGATATTACACTGAATAATGCAAGATTATTTGGATGGCCAAAGTTTAGAGATGAAAATATAATTATGAAAAGAAATTGAGTAAAGTTTATAAATGCCTAATACTTATGAGTGTGAATAAAAAAAAATTATGTTCGGACTATGAACAATAATATTTTGTTGATAGAGTATGAACAAAATTTTAAGAGTAAGGGATGTTGTTGGTTCCAGAATCGTTCACATTTATGAGTATGAATAAATATTTTTTATTCACACTTACGAGTATGAACAATACAAACATTTTGAAATATCAAAATAAAAATTTTACTATCAATTTTCTTACATTTTCTATGGTATAATGATTTGAAATATCTATTTTGTAGCCCTAATATTATTTTATTTTATTCCAAGAGCAAGATTTATTATGTAGATATTGATGCGTTAGGAAGAAGAAGTGAAAAGTTTGTAGGGTTTAGTATTTCATATAGAAGATAACTATGGAAGAAAACAAGTAAAAAAAATGTGAAGTGTACCACATATGGAATGTATTGAGTTAAAATTAGGATTACTTTTTTTTAATTTGCTCATAATAATAATTTTATTTGAGGATACAATCGTATAAAAAATAATTATTTTTTGAGGTGTGTTGAGACAACTTTGGTTTGCAATTTAGAAGCTCCCTAGATGGTATTTAAGAAGATGCAACGAAATCCCCATTTAGAACATAAATCCTAAAGTTTCAAAAACACTTGTTTTCAACACACCCACCAAAAAAAACACTTCCCACGCCACCACCCAGCACCATAAACACCGCAGCCATAAACATCTTCCATCACCCTCAGCCACCTTACGCTGAGCGCCACCACCCCAGTACCCCCCAACGCCTCCCATAGTCTCCCTTGCCTTCGACAATCCCTTCTCCATACTCCTTGAAGAGAGCGAGAGAGAGAGAGACTTTCGGACGTGTTGCAGATCGTTCATGGAAGAGTGTGGTTTTCGTTGACTGAATTTCAATTCCATGTTCCATCTGATTCAAACAAAGCAGAACCAGAGATTGGTAAGAAATTAGCATTGATAGAGGAGGCAGCAACCAGAAACTCAAATTGCCAAGTAGAAACAGGATTCAATTATCAACCAACAGATTGGAATATGGAGGACGGCGGCTGAGAAAGCGATGGACAGAGGTGATAGAGAGGGTTCGTCACCTTGACCCTATGTGGAGATAAAGGAGGAGGTGGATGGCTAGGGAGGGTGGGGAAGGGGAGTTTGAGTGGCGGCGGGGGAGGGTGGAGGATGCGACGAGATTAGGGTTGGAAGGGTTTGGAGTGGGGAAAATAAGAATTGTTGAGGTGTACTGAGAGGTGAAATTGGAAGCCCTAGATCGAATGAGGGTTGTATTGGGAATATGGGATGTCCTGAGACCATTTTGGTTATGCTCCCGTGGAGGGCGTGATCATAACGGTAACTAGACCATCCCTTGACCTATAAGTACCAATCCGAATACAATTTTT
This sequence comes from Actinidia arguta var. hypoleuca, assembly GCA_030159115.1. Classification (NCBI taxonomy): domain Eukaryota; kingdom Viridiplantae; phylum Streptophyta; class Magnoliopsida; order Ericales; family Actinidiaceae; genus Actinidia; species Actinidia arguta. The sequence goes on from BRYE01000025.1 coordinate 16,359,854, forward strand.
CAGAGAGAGAGAGAGAAGGGGGGGGGGGGGGGGGGGGGGGGGGGGGGGATGTAGGCGATTGGGGATCCAATCGCTGTTGAAAGAAGAAGAAGAAGAAGAAGAAGAGAGAGGGAGAGACCGAAAGAAGAGACAAACAGAAGAAAAAGAGGGTATGCAGCAGTTCTTCTGTTCTTTGATTCCTCTTGTATTTGTATCTTCTTTCTGTCAGATTTTCTATAATTTACTAATTTCCATGATTGATGATTGGAGTAAGTGGGTCAGTGCATTCTTCAACTGGTTTTCATTCATATCGTTACGTAGGGAATACCTTTTAAAGGATTTTCTGGGGCTTGCGAGGCAGGTGTTCCACAAAATGACTATAGAGGTGGTGTCAATCTGTGACTGCAGCTGACTGTGACGGCAGATCCAGATTCTAGTCAATCGACCGGCGAGCTTTCGAGTATGTTGATTGAATCGTGCACCTCGTACATTTTCATGTTCATATAACAAGGAGTAGAATGAGCTACAAAGATCTATTTACAGGTACATGGTTCATATAATTGAGTGACTTTATATTTAGGCATTAACCTGCTTAAGATTTGTGAAGTTCAACGGATAGTACA
>BRYE01000025.1:16387955-16390455 GCA_030159115.1 Actinidia arguta var. hypoleuca
AAAACACAAATTAATACAGCTAGTATAATCACAAATGAAATGTATGTACCTCAAATGAGTTAGGATGAAATAGAAGATACATAACATTTTTGTACAGCGTACAATTATAATTTATTTGCGATACAATAAAATAACTTTCTTACAACACGTTATGACATTTTTTCCTAAGAGGTTCAAAATTTGTTTGAACAATAAATTAAGAACTCGATTTTTTTATTGAGCTACACTTGTTATTGTTCGAAATTTGACTCCATAATCTAATTTTCTAGTATTTTTTTATTTTTTTTAAATATATATTCAAAATGTATGAATATTCATTTTTAACAAAAATATCAAATATACTCATTACTTTTTTAATTTTTTTTGTTTTTAACTGAATCCACTCTAAAGTCAGCGCAATCTAGTTCCGCCATACTTATTGTCATATATATATATATATATATATATATGACAAAAATTCTCAAACGTGTGAGAGGAAAACTAGTTTTCATGTGAATGTACCTAACTTATTTTCTAGAAGTAAATTTCCATGAAAAAGAAAACCCCAAATGAAAACAACTTTGAGTTCAATATTTTGGACTATGGACGGCTGTTCGCTTTATAATTTGACCACCAAAGTTCATGAAAGAAGACAAGTCATATGTCTAGCATGAACTCGCTAAAAAAATCCACAATAGGACCAATTCACGTGTTGAATAAGAAAAAAAGTGGGAACAAAATCCACACTTGGTGTAATTGGTTCATATTGTGCATATTGACCAATTCACCGTACCGTTTCAATGATTTGAATAATTCATCTTTTAATTTTATTTTTTTAATTATTAATTAAAAATAATTAATTTCAAGCGATTTTATCATATTTATCTTTAAAAAATAAATTATTATTTTTCAGTATTATAGTACTCATCGTTTGCGTTCAGAACACATTCACTTTGGATTAGAACTCACGTAAGACACCCAAGTTACATCTACATTTTCTATTTATTTTCAGATATTTTTTTTAGTTTTATTTAATTAAATTCTGAATATATAAACTTATTTCACTATTATTGGTTAAGAAGTCGTCATCAAGACATGCTCTTAGGCTATTTTAATCTCCGAGGATTGCTAATGGTTTTTAATTCATGGAGTGTTGAAATGTGCATGTAATCATTTTTTGATGAAATTAAAACATTAGAAATCATATTTACATTAGACATACAAAGCTCGGGTGTTTAAGATGAGCGATATGGAGCAAGTGTAACACTCCAGATGAGAGATGATTTTTTCCGTGAGAGTCACTCAATATTTAACTCTGATACCATGTTAAAGTTGATAGAGGTGTCTAACCTAAAATTAATTGATAATAAAAAAAATAAAATATATATATATATACCAAATTTTAATAACTTGGACGGGCAACGTAGAACAAGTCTTTGCCATGGTGAAAATTCAAAGCATACAAAAACTATTCAATCACTAATGATGAGACAACAAGTTTACTTTGATGGGGAAGGTAGGCCCCACCTTGAACAAAATCTCTAAAAAATCTGGCCCAACAATTTACCAATTGCACCTTCTGGATTAATGATTGATTTGGAAATTAAGGAAATTTGGTCTGGCAAACACAATTGTATTAATGTTAGCTTTTAATAGGTTGTTAGGTTGTAGTCAAATGATTGAAAGATTTGTTTATTAGGTAAAAGTTGTCATATTTGTAAGGAGAGTATTATTCAGACGGGAAAGTCTATGGGTATCCCATATTAGTATTTTAATTGTATTTTATGGTGAGGTGTCAATACTCTATTGTGGTGTCATTGAAGTGGATCCCATTGGCACCCCAATGAAGTATTGACACCTCACTATGGGGTGCTAATATGGAGTACCCATAGCACTACTCTATTCAGATAGATTGAAGCACTTCCGTCTGAACAATATTTTTTGGAAGTGGTCTTGTGCTGATTATCTGACTAGACTAGCATTAACTCATTCCATAGTGCGGAGGAGACCATGGAGAATGAATTCATACCAAAGGAATGGCTAAAATAGTTCATTTTCATAATTAAAAAAAAAAGAGTTACTTTTTCTTTTTCAATTTCAATTTGTTTGTTAATTTTTCTAGTTTAACGATGTCTTAAAATATAAGAAGTGATTTTTACACTTTATTTTTTATCAAATGCACTATATTTTATGTCTTTATTATCTAAACTAATCCTCCCAAAAAAAGAAAGAAAAAAAATCCAAGGGTATAAAAAAATATAATTTTGGTAATTGAGAAAAGTATCGAGGACATTATTATAACATTGTATAATAAGAATAAAAGATGAAGTACATTTGATAAAAAGAGGAGTTCAAAAATCATCACCCTAAATTATTTATTTATTTCAAAAGTCAAAACATAAAAGTTATAAATTTTTTTCTAAATAATTTCTCATAAATCGTCATAAATACTTTTAAAAGTGTGAATACATAGTCAGTTCTAGAAATAACTACTATTTGATTTAATTTTGAGTGTATGAAA
>BRYE01000025.1:16425455-16432955 GCA_030159115.1 Actinidia arguta var. hypoleuca
TTGGTTGCTTTGAGGTTTGAGGACCGCAGAAGATTGAATTTCCTATTGTAAATTGTATTCGAACTCTTTTCACGTGCCCTTCAAAGTCAAAATACACTTAAAATGTTTATCTCGTTTTGGCCTTGTTTGGCTACACTTTGAATGGTCTTTGTTTTTTCAATCTCGTTGCTATTACCTTTCAAACGTATAAACATCGAACACGTTCATTTTCCATACAATGGGTTGGGTTTCACACCAAGATTAGTCAATCGTAAACAGGTTTGATAAACGAGCTTAATAATAAATTTTTAATTTTAATTTAAGAACTTAACGAATTTCAAAAGTCTGTTCGAGTTTGATTTGTTTATCAAGAGAAACCAATCTCGAACGAGTTTTAATCGAGCTCATCAAGAGTTTGAATAATTTATTTTGTTTATCAGCCCTAATTGTTAAAGATGGCACGTTTATTTAATGTTTGATCATTATTTTTAATTTTTTCGTTTTCTATTAATGAGAGAAATTTTAAAATATAAGTTTTTGATCAATTTTGATAAAAAAATCTATTAAAGACAAAAGTTTCAACTAATTCAAGCGAAAACAATTTTTTTTTATCATTAGTGAGCCTTTTTTCCCCCTTCAAATTCGGCCAAAACTTTTAGATTTTTCTCATTAAGAAGCAGCAAAAAATTATAAAATTCTAATAAAAAAATAATGAAAATTTACTAAAACCAAAAAACTCTAAAACCAAAATAATTAATTCAGCTATCTCAAATTGAACTTGTATGTATAAAATCTGAAGCTCTTTCTAACACCAATTGGTTTTAGGAGACAGAAAAATTTTTGGATTAAGAATGTACAAGAATTTGGTGGGGAAAGAACAAGAAATGAAAAAAATTAAAGGATCTAGCGGTCTTAAAGAGATAAATCTTTTAATTTTTTTTTTCACCAAATCTTTACTTTAAACATAGTCTTCGATTAACTTGACAAACTTATCCGACAAATTCTGTTTAAATCTAAATAATAATCTAGGTTTACATGGACAGGGAGGAAATTGGTTTCTCTTGGTTCTAGCAGTTTGTCGTTCTTCCGCGGTTCACGGATCTTAAACTACGCTCCTATGTTCTAATCTAAATAATGGTAACAATAACATTTTAAAGTCCTGTTTGGCATAATTTTTTTTATTTATAATTTTTGAGTTTTTCTTGTCTGTAGTGAGTCTTTTTTATCGTTTAATCAAAAAATTATATTTTTTCTGAATTTTTTAGGAGAGGATTGGCTTGCCTAACGAGTAATAATACAAATAATAAAGTCCAAAAGTAAACGAAGATTCAAGTTCCGAGTCTCTCTCTCACAACCTAGATGAAGATGACCCCATTACAACTGACGAGGCACCACCACAAGTTTGTTTCTGCCGATGATGCACGATTGCCATCGCCAAAGGGTAGGCAGGTGAATGCGCTAACCTAGACTGGGAATATCGCGTCGTTGAGTCGGTCCAAAAATATGTATGCTTGAATATTACACCTACAAAGAGGATGAGGTCACCGGACAAAGAGAGATTTGATGTTTTGAACGTGTTCTCTAAATCTTACATATTTCTCAATTAGCTCCAAAATTTTTAATTACTTGCAGTCGTTAAAATTCCTGTTATAAGCCCTAATTTTAACTAAAAATTTCATACGTTAAACCTTTGATTCAACTATCTGGCTAACTTGATCACAACTTAACTTTTCTTTAATTTTTTTTGTATAAAAACCATTCTCATCCTCTTACTAAGGCTAAATTTTAGGGGCGAATCCTAGACGTGGCTTCATCCGACTCTAACTTAGCTTATCCAAACACAATTGTTCAAGGCCAAGTCGATTCCAATGGTGCTTTCATGAATTCTAAACTTGCATTTGAGAGAAGGCTCCGACTTTGGATTGTCAAGAATTGAGTAGGGCTTTGATGATGGGTGGTTTGAACATATTTGGTATAGCTGAAGTTATGTTAAAATTGCTTATTTAAAAGCAAAAAAAGTTTTAAACTTCGAAGAATTAGCTATTTTTTAGTTTTTAAAAGCTAATGTTTGGCCATAAACAAAAACATAAATTATGTCAAATATTCTGACACAACTTTTAAGATAGAAAAAAAATAGAAATTGCAGCTTATAAATTCTTCCAAACAAAACCTAAAAATGACATGGCCTACACCAAAGGATACATTCCATTTTTAGAAGGTGATTTTTTGGTGATTGGTTCAATGAAATATTGTCTTGAAAAGTCCACTAACTTACTAGTTACAAAATTTGAAGCATATATCAGGGTACAGCCAAAAATTGGGCCATTGGATTGGGATTTGTGACTAGGCCTGGTCTGAGATGGGCTTGTTGTCATCCAATATAACAGGCCGAATGGCCCACTTGCAGTAGAAACTTGTTACACTAGCGGCTTATGTTTTGGGTTCTAGTAAAATAATAATCTTGCTTGAGATAAATTAGATTATTTTAGATTATTTTTATTTTTAATATTTTTTTAATTTTTTTTCAGTTCATATCAAAATAATCAAATTTTGAATTAATTTTAATTTTAATTTTAATAAATTTTTTATAATCTTTTTTGAACTTTTTTTATTCTTCCAACTAAGCCGACTTGGAAAAATAAAAGCTTTTAACCAAAAAATATAGAATAATCCAATTTATCCCGAACCGAGACTAAATCATTTCTGAGACTTTAATTTCAAATAAAACAATCCCTATTGTAACTTATAATTTTTGTTTTTAAAATATCACTATTACATCATTTTGAGTGTTTATTAATATAAATATCTGTTTGTAAATCATATTTCTAGTTTTATAATTGAGCAACCATCACATTTTTGAACAATCATTTTAAGCCCCTGAACAAGTTAAAATTAGTTTTCCTATTTTTGTATTTTTCAGATCATGGCATTTATTTTGCTTTTGCAAATTTTCCAAGATAAAATTGAAGATGATGGTAATCATTTGACCTTCCACTTTCCTAACTTTTATTTGTTCTTATTTCTTAATCTCACTATAATTGCCATAATTGGAAATTATTATTCTGAAGAAGGAGACATAAACCAAATTGTAATCATAAACCACCTTCTATTAACATGATTACTTTTGCTCATTGTAATTTCCTTTCCAAACTTAGAAACCCACACCCAACAATAAAAAACCATTAACATGGTAATTATTAGTCATTAAGCACCTGAGCCACAAAATTACAAAATTTTAGATGAGGCACTGTTGATTGCCTCATTACAAGTCAAAGGGTTACCCACTTTTTTTTTCCTTCTAATTTGCACAATATTATATTTTAAAAAGTGAGTTGATCTTCTGTACACACCAAAATATGTGCACATTATGTAGATTTTTCTTTAAGCAGTTTGGATTAAGAATTTAAAAAAGAATTTAATGAATTTAAGTTGTTAATTATAATCAATAATTCATAACCACCAGTACCACTTATATGAGTAATTGCAAGATCATTTTGAAATGTACGTGGCCCAAAAAAAATATAATTTTTTTTTATCGACAAAAGAAAAATATATTAACCCAAAAAAATTACAACAAGAAAAGAAAAGAAAATAAAACAAAACATTATCGCTAACTGAACCTATCGCAACTGAGTTGGCACATGCACATAAGCCAACATAAAATACCTAGATTCAAAAGAAGAAAAAACATGTTGGAAAGACACCAACATATATCAAGATTACAATGAACTAGAAATTGCAAAATATAGAAAACCAAAGGGCTCTGCTCCACCCCAGATCTGCATATTCCAAGCTAGGCTTTACGCACCTAACGAGCATCATCCAAATACAATCAACAAACAAGAGTACACTTGCCATATCAATACATATCCAACCCAACAACACACCATAGCTCTCCGTAAACATTGACAAACAAAAGCATAAATATTCCTTTAAAAAAAAAAAAACTTGAGCATTACCATCACACTCCCACTCCTCCAAAGAAAACCACAGTATCAGATCAGTAACAGATACAGCACCAAAAAATTCGCCAGACTCGTAGCAAGACATCCGTTGTACTAAATCTGAGAATCGTCGCCTACTGAAGCTTCAGCTTGACCACTAAACTCAAACCTATTTGCTACTTTGAGCCACAGCTTCCTGATTCCACACATATTGCTTTCTTTCTTTTTTTTTTTTCCAATCAGCAAAAAGGAAACTAATAGATTACCTAAAAAATAGTTTCAACCTTTGTTTTCCCCACAGTTGATAAACAAACAATTGGATATAGAATGAAAAATACACAAAGAAAAATCAAAATCAAAAAATAGCCGAGGGAATTATAACGGTTGGAGAATGCTTTGCAACCTGTACACAAACTCTTAGATTCATCCATTTGAACTGTAAGTCCAAAATACACATCCAAATTGAAGGGGTCCTCTCTCTCTCTCTCTCTCTCTCTCTCTCGAACAACCAAGAAATGGTCACGTGAAAAATATTTATTTTTACATAAGGTGATCCATAATTATGGTGTTTTGAGACAATGTTAAATAAAAATAATTAAACTTGACGCTATTAGACCAACTCTTGCCTGCCGCGTGGTTTGCGCATGGTGCTATAACACATGCACCCCTCTTTTAGTTTGAAGAATTGGTAGTACTTGTTAACTAAAATAAACTCTCTCTCTCTCCCATTCACACTGGCCCGAAATGGTATGAATTGAGACAATAAAATGTTGAGACATTAGATTACAAAACGCTGTCTTTTGATCATGGCAAGTTATTTTCATTATACAGTTTGCCAATCTCTCCACATTTCTCACTGTGCCAATCTAACACGTGCGCAAACAGTATCAGAGATTGGCCTGGTAGTCTAGACTTGAAATTTAGAGGTAAAGTATTGAATTCAAAACCTCTAAGTGCTATAATTTTTGAGTCGGGTCGGTTCATACGGAACTTTGCCATGACATTAATCGTCTCCCCCCGCACGCGCTAGTGGACGGTAGAATTTATCCTCCACATTAATTATGTTAGAAGAACCCATGGGCCTAACTCAACCCTGAAAATCGGCTTGCACGGTGAGGGTTGTCCAAGGGCTTATAAGGAGGTACAGGCCTTCGTATCCAGGTGATGTGTGACTTCACTCGCACCCACCCTCACGCGAAGCATGGAGATGTGAGGTAAGAGAGTGAGCTGAGTGGTCCAAGAGGTGTGGGACTTCACTCACGGCGAGAACGTGAAGCAGTCCAAGAGGAGAAGGCCTTTCGGAACCTAGCTCTGATACCATGTTAGAAGAATCCATGGGCCTAATTCAACTCTGAAAACCGGTTTGCAAGGTGAGGGTTGTCCAATGACTTATAAGGAGGTATAGGTTTTCGTATCCAGCGATGTGGGACTTCACTCATAAATTAGTCAATCTTTGCACAGGATACCGAATTATAAAAAAAAACACGTGCACATAAACTAATGTTAGAATTTTTTGCAAAATCAATTATATCCCTAGAAGGACCCTATATACCATGTAGACCCATGACATAGGACACATGATGAAGGCTGGTGAAGGGTCATCTTTCTTTCTTGATGTATGCCATTGGTGCCTATTCAATATACATACACACTGCATATGAAACACATGTCCTACTTGTATTCATCATATTGCCCAAGCTTTACTCCATACCCTTTGCAGGCGATACACATACTCTTGGTGATCACTTGGTCCTATTGAACATGAATTTTCAAACTACCATCATACCATATACATATATATAGTGTATACTAAATTTATGTATGGAGTGAAAAATGATTACATACATAATTTTTATTTAGAAAAATTCGTCCAGAATGATCCAATAATAGCTTTTTCGAAACTATAAATTATAATAATCAATTCTTAAATTACGAATCAAAGCATCGTAAAATGTCACATCATTCTCTGTAATTTTTTTATTACAAAAATTACGTTTTCATAGCACATAGAAATAGGTCTAGAGTAGCTAACACATGGTACTAGCTCTAGAGTAGAATTTTTTTAAGGTGCTTTCTCTCTTTTCAGTCATGTTTCCTGTATGGTACAAATGCAAGTAGAATAGAAGCTATTTTGCCAACAATCAAAACTTCTAATAATTGCAATTGTACAACTTAATTTTAAAAAATACTGCATACTCAGAATTTTTACTCTTAAAATCAATTAGAAAATTAGGGGTTGTGTAAATTTATAGTTGTGTACTATGAGTCACATACAAGATGAATGCGATTTATATATATATATATATATATATATTTTGTGTAATTTTATGGTTATTTTTCTGGGTATTTGGTATTATTGCTTAATTTTTTGAATCGAAGCTTTTTAAGAAAGAAAGAAGTACTATTTCACAATTTGATAGGTGACCAATGAAAACAACTGTGTGTGTGTGTGTGTGTGTGTGTGTGTGTGTGTAAAGTGGTCATCTAGAGTAGTATTAGAAAGTCATAATTTCACTTTTCTTTTTTCCCCAGATTCAATTGTGACATTCTAATGTCTAGAATATAGAATATAATGAGTCTACATCAGCAATGATTAAAGAGGGGTTCCACCAATATTGGTTTCAATTTAGCTCACCACCACCTTCACAATCATTTATGAACATCACAACAAATTAAGAGATTTCCTAATAATGATAGTAATAAGGTACAAAGATAGTTTTCAAATGCTTATCTTTGCCCAATTTAGCCTAGTTTTTATTTTAAAATTTTTTAGCTGCTTTATTATAAAAAAATTACTTTTATTGAACTTTTTTTTTATTATATGGTCAAAATTTTAATTATATAAAATTTAAAAATATAAATTTTTTTCTTAAACCCAAGTAGTGTATACTCTTTAAAAAAAATATTATCATCATAATTTAAAAAATAGAAAAAACACTTTTACAAGCCATTCAAACAAGTTAATTTTACGCAAAAATAATTTCAGAAGATCATTAAAATAGAAAAATGCTATAACCGCTGTCCAAACTGTAATAGTTAATTAATAGTCAAAATATGATTTGACATAAGTGAATAAAGTATAAAAATATATGAAAATATATGAAAATAACATTAATAATAAATTAACCCAATAAAAAATACTAAAATAAGATCATCATCGTTGTGAAATATATGCACTCCAACTCACACAATGCCACGTAAGCACATAAAGGTGGGCCAAGGTGACTCTTGTATCACGTGTGTGATTGTTGCTTCACTTCTCTACTACTTTCTCTTGTAATTTACATATAATAAAATAATAAACCCAAAAATAGAAAAATAAAAAATTACATTTTCTTTATGCTTAATTTCACAAACATCCTCTAAACTATCATTTTTTTTATCACTTTCACATTTTATTTAAAAAATAAATAATATTGACCCTCTTAACTATTTAATTATATCACTTACACTATATAATTTAATACTCTATATACAGGCTTATTTAGTCATTGTGTGAATAAATTCAACTCTTATTAATAATCTTTTAAATAGAACGCTAATTTAATTTTTATAAAAAAATAAAAATATTTTAAAT
>BRYE01000025.1:16435455-16437955 GCA_030159115.1 Actinidia arguta var. hypoleuca
TTTTTGAGTTGTGACGCATTGCCAAATGAGAGAATTCTACAAATTAATTTTATCACTTATCCACTCACTTCTACGTGACTCTTATTTTATTTAGAACAAATTTCACTTTGACCCCTGTGTTTTGGTTTACGTGCGGATTGCACAGCCTTTTTGTTTGTGGACTAAAGTTTACCGTCTAATTTTGTATCCAAACTACTAGCAAGTAAGTTTGCTCGCCTACATAGAAAGTGAAACTTATTCTTAAAAAAAAAATATTCTTGAAAACTCTTCAAATTTTCAAAACAATTTCGTTGTCCTCCTTTCTTCCCCTCTCTCTGCCTCTTCACTCTCGTAATGTAATATGAAAAACTACCCCCGTCTAAAAGCTTAAACTTGAAGCTTATTTGCACTTGGGATTGTGAAATCGTTGATCACTACCTCATCTAAAAGTTAAATTCGTAGGGAGAGATGTAACTTTCTTATTTAGGCCATGTTGGCCTATCTTTTTTTGAGATTTCTTTGTTGATTTGGCTTTTGTGTCTTTGGGAGATATGTAGCTTTATTATTTAGGCTATGTTTGGCCAAACTTTTTTTGAGATTTCTTAGTTGTTTTGATTTTCTTTTTTTTTTTTAGTGATTTTTTTAATATTTTAATCAAAATTTTATATTTTTTTAATTTTCTCTTGATGAGAGTCATTTGATTTTGGAATAAGTTTACAAAAGACAAAAAAATAACTCTACTCAATAAACTAGCTATTTTTTTTTTAAATTTGAACAATTTCTTAACAATCTCATATTTCTCTCGTCGAGAGGAGTGAAAAATAATTAAATTTTAATCAAACGATGAAAAAAGAATTCATTAAGGATGAATTTTTTTAAAACAAAAGCAGTTCAAAAATCTAAAAAAAACTAGGCCAAATTGGACGAAATAGAAATCAAGTAGGTTATGGTTGCAAGTCACCAGAGTTGTCAATCCTGTAATACATCAAATAAAAAACTTTACACTTAACTCTACGTTTTGTAATGCTTAAAATATCACATGTACGGAGAGTACCAACTTGTATTGGGTAGTGTTGGCTTGCATCGTCCCGTACCAACAAAATTGATATTTTCGTGAATTTTGGAGTTTTGAAAAAAAAAAATAGTTAAATTTGAATCTAAGTTTTAGAGGATTTTTTCTACTTAATTTTTTTATTTGAATGTCTTAAAACTTGGATTGTGCAGTTAAATATCATCTTATTTACACTCACGACAGATCAAGCAAAATTGAATTAGGTCACCACCAAAAGTATCATCCTAATAACTATCCCAGAAGAAAACAAAAACCCTATAATTAATTTATCTTACTACTAATAATTAAAACATTCTTTTCGTTAGGGTTTGTGGCTTTAAAAATGTCCAAGTGATCCAGGCCCTCAGATTTCTGACGTTCTCTCTCTCTCTCTCTCTCTTCGGCAACCTCTGTGAGAGAGCGAGTAGGAAGAAGAACGTTAATATAACACTCTCCGGTCTCCATCAGTTGCTGGTGCCTTCACCGTCACCCATTTTCCGCCGCCCATTTTTTCCCCCTTCAAATCGTTACCCGCAATCCATCTCCCTCTCTCTCTCTAAACATAAGTCCATATATACAGAGAGAGAGAGAGAGATGAATGGCATGAGACAATTAGGTCTTTGCTTTCTAGTGATCTGATATATTTTTTTGTTTTTGTTTTTGTTTTCTCCATAAGGCAGTGTTTGGTTGAGTTCCATTCCCAAGAAGAACTTTTTGTTCTTTGACAATTATTCTTTGTTGGCTTTGTTTCTTGCTTTTTGTCGTTTGTCTGGTTCAGTGGGCTTAAGAAACAAAGTTGAAAGAGAGAGTGACAAAAGCTTCTTTTTTATGAGACTTCAGTGATTGGTGGAAAACAAACTAGATCTGAGCAACGAAGTTTCACTTGGATAAGATCTACCGTGCACAAATAGCAAAAGGTTATGTTCTTCAACTTTCTTGCTTTATTTATTTTTTCTACAATTTATTTATTTTTCCATATTTTTCCAAGATTGTGTGGTTCGATTTTTTTTTTGAATTAGCTTCGTTTCGTTTCGTTTTGTTTTTTTTCATGTTCATGGAGGGTTATGTTCTAGGGTCAGTTTTTGCATTTAGATGAACTATTTTACAAATACTCGTGATTTGTTAAGAGGTAGTATCAAATATGGAAGGTTATTAGTGATGGAATGGCTCTAGGATCTGGGTGTTTGATTGTATTTTAAATTTTTGGTTTTATATATATATTTGAGTCACAAATCGATTATTCCATGTCCAAGATTGATTCATTGTTGTTCAACAACAACAACAAAAAAAGATGGATTATTGCTTTAACACGGTGCCTTTTCTTTTTTCTCCCCATTTCTATTGTCTTTATTTATTCATAGCGATGCCAAATATATTGTGTTTCTTAATTTTTGAAGTTGTTAATTTGAGATTTTTATAGAGATATCTCAAACCCATTTTACAATATTAGTCTGTCAATTGTTAATCTAA
>BRYE01000025.1:16450455-16452955 GCA_030159115.1 Actinidia arguta var. hypoleuca
CTAAACCCTCATTATTAACTGATTAATACAATGGAGTGAGTCATATTTAAAATAATAACTATTTTAATTAATATTAATTTTTACAAATATCATAAAGAAATACGTCAAACTTTATCAACAAACGCAAAACAAAGTCAGACGATATAAACTTGTAATTACGTACACAACAAGCCTAATGATTAGGTCTTTAATGAGGAGAAATATAAATAATCCAAACAAGAGCGCCTAATATGAAAGCAAACCCTTTGATGACAATCTACAAAATGTGGTTAGTTGAGATAATCCAATTGATTTACCATTTTAACGAGTTTTGTTTACTAAAATCAACAAGTATATTATGAAAACTTTTCACTTCCTACTTATGTGGCTTAATTGTGGCATCGTAAATTCCATCCATAAGAAAATTGAAAGCTTTGAACTTTCCTAAGATCCGAAACTAAAGATTCTAGATTGAATCACATACGCTAATCTTGTACGAATCTTTCCCAGCGTTTTTATAGATGAACGTGAACCTAGATTCACATAAGACACTAGTTTGTAACTATGACAAGCTCCACCAATTAATTAACGTACCACTTATCAATAACCAAACAGTCAAATCACGCGTCATGCCAACATAAGTGGCCATAACCAATATACTTCGTTACGTTTTACAGTAGTAGAACTCTATTTATTTTCGAGATCCGATGATGGATGTATTGATTTTCTATTACTTGTTGGTTTCTTGCCAACACTTTCTAATTAGTTTTGTGTTAGAACATTATTGGTCAGGTTGTATGTGATAACTTAGTTGGGATATATCTTTTTAACAAGATAATGATGTTTTTATTTGCCTAAATCCTTATTATTTTGTTGTAATCGTTTGTTGAGTTATTAAAAATTCTTTTGCCCATGTTGAAATAAAGGCAAATTAGAGTTTGATGATTATAATTGTTTAAAACTAAGTCAAGACTAAATTTTTATTGAAAATCTAATTACATAAAAGAAAAATACATTGGTTTTAAAAACAAGATTGCACATGTTTAAAATGAGTTTTGAAACTCTTCACAAGTCAATTTTGATTTGATTATGCATATAAAAGTGGAAATGGAGCAAGTTTAACACTTAAACTAAAATTGGATACTTAACAGCTTAAACTGTTAAAAGAAATAAGTAAGAACTGCTTGCTGTCAAAAATTCGATCGACCGAACTTAACAGCCGAACCTAGAAAGCCACAGCCAAAGTATGAAGAACAAGACAACAGCTCTCTGAAAATTTAGTTCCAGGACGATCGAAGTTTAATTTTGGTCGATCAAAAGTTGTAAAGGCACGATCGAAATTCTCAGGCGAAGTCTCAAAAGCACAACCGAATGATAAACAAACAAAGTATTAAACAAGTATGCTCTCTGAAAAATTAGTTGATTGATGAGCAAATGTTAAATTCAATCGATCGAAAGTTCAGAGACACAACCGAAGTTTTTAGCACAGCCGAACTCACCAGGCACAACCGAAGTTCAGATGCAAAAAAGGGCAATAGATTTGCTCTCTGAAAATCCAATGAGTTGACGACTAAAATTAAAATTCGATCGACCAAAAGTTCAAGACCCATGACTGAAGTTCAGCAGATGCAAAATAGAGCAACAAACTTGCTCTCTAGAAAATCAGTGCATTGACGATCGAAGTTGAACTTTGGTCGACCGAAGTTCACGATCGAATTTTGAATTATTAATTTGGCACGTCCAAATCACAGATCCAACGGCTGGGATTAAATCAGAACGGTTAGATCAGTGCATTTAATACTAAAATGACTATTTTCATGCCTGAGCTTATATATTCAACATTTGAGGTTGTTGGGAAGTTGTTGAAGTGTTCTAAAGTCTTATACTTGTATTCATCACTTCATTCCTTGTGCATTCATTGTGAGTTTTTAATTGAGATCAAAACAAATAGAAGTTAGATCACTCTAGATAAAGAGAGCGTTCATTGTATTTATTATTCGATCTAGAATTTGTGAGGTACAAACTCCTCATTCATTATACCTTATTGAGAAAGTCACATTGAGTGATTGTAAAAGATCCAAGAGTGAAAGACTCTTGAAAATTAGAAGAGTTCTAATGTTTGTAAAGGTCATCAAGCACCCGCAAGCTTGAAAGTAGTGATTTTCAAGAAAAAACTTAGAGAGTGGACTTTGGTCGAGATTCACCGAATCACTATAAATCGTTTGCATCATTCTCTTTTCTCTCCTCTTTATATTGCTTACAAAATTGCTATGTTTACAAGCTTATTATTTGAGCAAGTTTTGAGAAGAAATTTTTAATTGATCTATTCCTAAGTAAACTTATTACACCCTCCCCTCATAGTTTTTTTTTCTAACTAAAAGCCTACAAAAAAAAAATCATTATGTTTTAAGTTTTTTTTATATTTGCACATCTACACAAGGTGAAAAAAACAACCATAAAAGACATTCCATTTACACATACAAAGGTCACATTTGTCAGACAAGTTAGGTGACAACTCTCT
>BRYE01000025.1:16460455-16462955 GCA_030159115.1 Actinidia arguta var. hypoleuca
CATGCCTGATCAGACGGTGAGGAGAACCAGTGTGCGCCAACAGGTACTACTGTGCACTCTCTCTCTCCTCTTGGCTAAATCACGCTTTTTAGATATATATTTTAGATTTTATTTTATTTTATGTATTTTCATTTATTTACAGATCTCTATATGTCTTTCACATTTATTAATAACCTTTTTACTCATTAATCAGTATTCATTGAGTGATGGTTATCATTTTTCATTGATAATTTTATTTGGGTATTATTTCATGCCAGAAAAATATTTGGGTATAGCCCAATTGCCCGTTGTGGGATCTATTTTGCTGCTATCTAACGTAGTGAGGAAGTCAAAGTTTTTATTGAGTGGAGTCATTAAAAACATATTAATACAATTTACAAAAATATTTTTTTTCTACGATAAAATAACTTTTTTCTCTTTCAGTAGTTTTCAAAAAATCTTAGAGGCTTAAAAATGCAAAGTATAAATTTCCATATTTTAATGGAAACATGAAATGTGTTCATTATTTTTAAAATTTCAATAAATTAAGTTAAACCCAGTTTGGAGTTATGTATCTCCATTAATACAGTTATTTAATGTGACACATTAAATGCATTAATCAAAGGTGTATGTCAACTTATGTTATTCGTGTTATATGAAATACCATATCAAATCAGACCCAAATATAATCATGATAGCATTATTCACATATGAATATGCTCACAAATATACACAAAATAACTTGTATACATTAAATGTTTTTGAGTTTGTCTATTTGGGTTTGTAATTGTGTAGGAAGGTGAAGATGGTTTCTTTGCTTCGACTAACGTGGGTGTCTCTCCTTACTAAACAGTGTACTTGTTTCATTCTATTACTACACTCTCTCTCTCTCTCTCTCTCTCTCTCTCTCTCTCTCTCTCTCTCTCTCAAAAACTTGCTTCCAAATGTTGGGAAAAAACAGTTTATGAGGTTGAGATCAATGAGACGCTAGTGGAATCTAATAACTTTGACTTATTAGTAGCTTAGCTGCCAATGTTGGGGTCTTTTACAGTGTTTATACTTTTCTAGCTGGCATGAAACTTTAAATCCTTTTAAATGTATTTGTTCTTTGATCCCCCCAAAAAAAAATAAATAAATAAACATGTACTCACGGTTGGAGAATCTCAATCTTAGACGCTTCATATTTCTTATCAATGTACCTCTCGTACTTGTATACTTCCAGCGTCTCATATTGCTGGTCTATCATCTTATTTTGAATATTTCAAAATATATATTCATTTTCAAAAATAGGCAATTTTTTCATTCTATTATTTTTTTTCTATAACATTTCAATTAAAGGAAAAAGTCAAAACTAATAGATTACAAGTGTAAGACTGGAAAGTTAATGCAAAATAGATGTAATTATTATATTTCCTTAGAAAGTTTGATTTCTCAAAATGGGCTAGCAATATGGAACGGAGAATGTATCTAATCCTAATTAACTAGCTACTCATTTTTATGCATAAACATATATATATATATAATCTTTGTGTATAATTGTTCTGCATTCTAATTCAAATTGTGTGTTTATGTATAATTAGGTTATATGAAATCATAAGTTTATGTTGGTTGTGCAATGGATCCCCTATGCCAAACTCTGACTCATTTAAATTGTTCCTCTCTCGTAACTGACCCAAAATCTATTGAGCTTTCCTTCTCACTCCATATTTGATTTGTATCAGATTTGTTTTACCCAACCTCATGCATGTCCCTACCCAAACATTATCAAAACTAGATGCCTCCATTTATAGATGTCAAACAGGTCGTGATGCACCGGCCTTGCCCCTTTATTTCCGTATTTACCGTGCTCCGTGCCGTGCCCATTTGATAAAAATCTGGGCTAGGCCAGGTCTATTCGTGCCTTGTTCCGTGTCGTGCCTAATTGTGCCCAGGCCGTGTTGTGATTTTTTTTTTAATGAGTTGAATGCAGCAAAAATTTGCTCACATAAATTTATCGTGCCGTACTGTACTCTATACCCAAAAAATAACTCGACCCAACCCATCACCGTGCTCGTGCTCGTGCTCGTGCTCGTGCCCGTGCCAGGCTGCCCCTTAGAGTTTGAAGCTGAGGAAATATGAAACCACTAAGGTCAAAATTGTTGATTTGAATTCTATCGTCCGCAAAGTGTAAAGCTTTATACGACCTAGACAAGGTGACCTGGAAAGTTGAAAGTGGTGCATAGGATGCTACCATTACCAAAAAAAAAACCACTTCATCCTCTTTTCCACACTCACCTCTGCATTAGAAAATGCTTCAAAGAAAGTCCCCAAATGAATTCTTGAGCCTGTGTTTGAATGGACCTAGGGTTGGGCATGACACGACGCTGTGAGGGCTGTGTACGTGTCCCACTTTCTAGGCCTACTAATTCGATCCGAATCTATCAATGGATAGAGTTTGTCAAGAAGTTTGATTCCGCATGCAAAATATCGGGTTGATCAGATATCAATAGTCATATGATTAGATACCAATCTATTTTCAAGA
>BRYE01000025.1:16515455-16517955 GCA_030159115.1 Actinidia arguta var. hypoleuca
TCATACAATAAATTAAATTTATTTAATATTGATAGCCACAAAATCAAATCATTTCCATTAAAATAATAAATAAGATGTTTCAGAGTTTATTGACCATTTCATTAAAACAAATGTGATTTGGTCATATTATTATCAATTTTTAATTAACTTATTTTTTTTATGGATGATTATCTCAATGAATCTTACGTGATAAAATATTTGAATCATCAATATAAGTTCAACATGGGCATAAAACTTTTTAATTTTACATAAAATTTAAAATTTAGACTTTATAGAACCTTGGTCCTTTCATAAATTATTTTATACTCATAATTAGTGGGATCCACGACATCATATATATATATGTATATATATATATATAAGAACCCACAAATCAAGAAGTATGTATTTAAAAATTAAAAAGATTATAAAATATCTTTAATATTCTTTATTAAATAAAGAATTATTGGGTCCTGGGTGACGTGGTAGGCTAGTAGGTAAGAAAGGTGGAAGAAATGGAGCTCAGAGAAATGTTTCAATCCACGTAACACATTATTTTATTGTATAATTGAGATTGCATTATGTAATTATTTTATATCAATTAAAATAGTTATTTTATATATCAACTAGATTAAATTATAATTTAATTTTAAATTCTCATAAAATTAATTTTTAATTTATAATAGAGTCATAAATTTATATAAAACGTATCCATAATAAACGAACCATAAATATTTATTAAATTTATCAAACATACCAATAGAATTCATAACAAATTCATTTATAACAAAACATCTCATATTATCTACAAAAATTCATAACAAAACCAATACAATTCACAACCAAAAACATAAAATTCATAAAAGTAATTGGATCTCCACGACAATTGATACTTTAAAGTGTACCATAAGAATTCATACACGAATCATAAACATTCAGAAAATTTACCAAACATACCAATAATATTCATACCAAAACCAAAATGATTTAAAACCAAATCAATACGATTCATAAAAAAATATACAATTCATAAAAAAAAAATATGTTATTCAAATTGTCATTATTAATTATTAATTTATTTAATGATATAAAATTAACAAAAATTCATCTAATGACCATTAATTAATATGATGAGGGGCTATAGCCGCCTATCTTTCAAAAAATTATAAAAATTACTTTAAATTATTTTTTTACACTTTAGTCCCCCTAAAGTATATTATTATTTTTTTATATAATTTAGCCCCCTATAATCTAAAATCCTAGCTCCACCCCTGAGTATGATAAACCACCCTCCCCTGTGGGCGGTGGACGCATGCACAAAAACCCCCAGTTTTAACCTCGTATGCAATATTGCTCACTGTTTCGATTGGAATGGATCTTTCATCAGATGAATTCCATTTGCATGTGGCTCTTACAACTGATTGAGTAGAGTTGATATATATATATATATATATATATATATCATACATAATTCACTTCTAGTCACGATTATATTTTAAAATCCGTGTGAATTGACATAATCATGTGACTTAAAATGTACTAATACAGGGGAATAAGATTTTTTAAAATAAAAGAAGCATATTAAAAAATGAGGCCAAAATCATTGATATTTTTTTTTTGCTTACTTAAAAGGAAAAGGATAAAAAAAAATGTTCTCTTTGGGCGGACTGGAATCCAATTTTGTGGGTTACTGCCAAAAATTCCCAAAGAAATTTGCGAAGCCATTTTTTTGTATACGATGAAATTAGAAAAATGATTGTAAATACTCCTCTTATATAAAAATACTATTTTTGGGGCATTCTTCATGTACATTCACAAAAATAATCCTTTTATTTAATAATTTCTAAAACACTTTTCTACTATGTGGAATGGTTGTATTCTAATAATTTCAATTTTTTTTTCTTTCCCCAAGCAAGATGACAACCAGCAAAATCTATTGGCAGGTTGGGCTAGATATGGGCTTCCTGGGCCAGATTTTCGCCAAGGCTTTTTGCTCGTCAATAAATACCTTCATAAAGTCTTGAATTTGCAAAATAATAAGTAAGATGATATAAAATTATAAATTGAAGTTTAACATGGAGAAATTATGTAGTGCTCCAATGCAAATCCTAGTGGTGCTCTAACATTAGAGTGATTGGTCTAAGTAATGGGGTACATTGTTTTTTTTGAATTGTAACAAACATGTGTAGACGTGTCATTCATTGAATGGTGTAAAATAATACTCTAGGAGCACTGCATAATCTATTCAGAACATGACTAAAAGGGAACAGAGCATGGTTATTAAAATTCAAATTTGAATAGTAGGATCTTGCAATCTTACAACTCTAGTTTAGCTCAACAATTTGGATTTTATTAAGATCTTAAATCATATAGAATTGTAAAGTGGTTGTGATTTTATTAAGATCTAAACTATTTTGATTATTTTTTTTAAAAAAATTTACTATCGATAAAAAATAAAAATAAAATAGCTTATAAATAAACGGTGTTTTAAAAAAATAAAAAATATTTATTTATTTTAATG
>BRYE01000025.1:16535455-16540455 GCA_030159115.1 Actinidia arguta var. hypoleuca
CCCAAATTTATGGATTATTTATAAAAAACTTTTGACTATTCCGGTTACAGTTGTATTGGGAGAAAGAAACTTTTCAAAGTTGAAAATGATTAAAAATTACATTGGATCAACCATATCACAAGAAATATTAAATGGATTAACAATGTTATCCATTGAAAATAATTTTGCAGGAAAACTAGATTATGCTAGTTTAATTGATTTATTTGCTTATAAAAATATAAGAAGAGCGATGTTTAAGTGATACTTATTGGTTAATATAATGTTAAGTACCTTTTGTGGCTTCAACATCCAAATTATTATTAAATTTTTTTATTGGGAACGATTTCAGTAATTATTTTTATTCTTTTTCATGACCCATTTAATACACTGGCTTGCAATGGGATTTTTGTGCGTTTTACATTTTTACTCTCGAAGCCCATATCGTTGCGAAACTCTCAACGAGGAGAACCCTGTCCCTGTGTGATTTTTTGGGATTTTTATGAAATAGTTTTCAGAACGAGTTTTGGACCGCACAATATATTTTACAGAATCCTTGTACCCACTCCCTTGCCCTATAAAACCTGGGACCCAGCTGTCCCCCACTTATTTCTCAGCCAAGAGAGAGAATGTAGAGAGAGAGAGAGAGGGGTCCGCCGGCCAACCTCCATTATTTCCGGCCAGTGCACTTCCGGCCACCTCAGTCTGGCCTCCTCTCTTCATCCACACCGTCGACCACCTTTTCACCGCAGCCCTTCTCACTCCTCCCCGTCGCCATCTCCATCACGGTCCCATCCACCTCCGACCACCGTTCGACCTCCAACCACCGCCATCGTTCTCGCTTGGACATCAGGATTCACTCAGTGCCATCCGCATTGCCGCTCAGTCACCGAAAATACTCTTTCAAAGCCGATCCATTTTCGTGAGCAACCGTCATCGCCGCTGGAAACCTCCACCGCGGCCATCATCTTCGCTCACTACCACCACCAGAGTTGTTTCCCCTTACTCAGAGAACCTCTAGTAGCTCCAGAGTTGTTTCCCCGCCGCTCGGATCAGCCGCCATTGCCTCCCGTCGCCATGAACCACC
The DNA here is from genome assembly GCA_030159115.1 of Actinidia arguta var. hypoleuca. Classification (NCBI taxonomy): domain Eukaryota; kingdom Viridiplantae; phylum Streptophyta; class Magnoliopsida; order Ericales; family Actinidiaceae; genus Actinidia; species Actinidia arguta. Next base: position 16,536,519 of record BRYE01000025.1, read on the forward strand.
ATTTTTCTCGGCCAGCCATGGCCTCCCGAACACATGCACACACTTTTAGATTGTTTTCAGCTCATTAAATCTCATCGGAGCTTCGGGCGAATTTTCGGTCACTTTTTTGGCTGAACACCAACTTTTTGGGCCTCGGCAGCTCGGTTTGGGCCTTGCATGGCCACACCGAAGCTAAAATATTTGTTTTAGAATCTGTTCCATCATGTTTTTAATAACGTAGAGTATATAATATTTACAAATGATTTGAATTATTAAAATAAATTTATAACGGAGTTTAAAATATTTAAAATTCACTGGTGTTATCCAAAAAATGGACTTTAGATAAGCCAAGTCCATATTTTTTTTCCCCTTCAACTCAATAAGGTGTAGTACTATTTTCACATTTTTATGATTCACCAATATAGTATTGAATTTGGGGAGTTCCAACAAATTGGAATAACTATAAAATTTCAATAACTATTAAATTAGACCGGATTGGTTTGAATTGTATGGTTTTAATTTTAAAAAATTGGGAACCATTTTATACGGTTCAGTTATGAAATAAAACATTACGAACCAAACCGAATATATATGTATATATAAATTTTTTTTGTGTACATAGACACTATACAAAAAAAAAATATTAAGTGTACTCGTTAAAATTTTACAATCTAAAAAACAGATAACATATAAAAATTTTCTTTTGTATTTGGGTTAATTTTTTTTATCTATTTTATTTTTATTGAATTTTATTCACCGATTAATTAATATTTTTTATTTTTTTTATTTATTTTTTGATAAAAGAGTTTAAAAATATAAAAAAAAATTATATTCAAATTAAATAATTTATATTTTTAGACTCTTATCGTCAAAAAGACTAATATAATATAAACGTTTGATCAAATAATAAAAAAATATCAAATAAAAAAAATAAAAAAATGTGAAAGAAAAAAATGTGTATTTTAATTTTTTTTAGGTCTCACTAAAAAAATGATCTAATGAGTAAGAAAATATGTTCAATTTTAGAGGTATTTTGTCAATTTAATCAAAAATTATGTTGGCCCCACACTTTTGATAAGAATGAAGTGATAATTTTAGGTATAAAAAAATAATTTCAGGTGAAATCTCAACCGTTGAATTTACTCAAATAGATTTCAACCATAGATAGCGGGAGATATATTTGAAATTTAAAATAAATTTTTTTTTATAGTATACTATAAATTGCCCATGTACATGAGCACTATGAAAATTTTTTTTACCTCTTAGGCTTACTCGTTAAAGTTTTATAATTTAAAAAATAGATAAGATATAAACGTCAGATAATAGATACATTATTATAAAATAGAGAATAAATTAAAAAATATAGTGATTTAAAAAAAATATTGCTAGTTTAGGATAAATAATAATAAAAATTATTAAATACAAAAATAATAAAAAATAAGAGAAAAAAAGATGTGTTTTTTTTTTTTTTTTTGGGTCCTACTAAAAAAATAATCCAATGAATAAAAAATATACCTAATTTATATATTTTTTTGTCCATTGTATCAAAATTTATGTGGGTTCTACACGTTTGAGAATAATGAAGTGATAGTTTTAGGAGAAAAAAATAATTTCAGATAAAATTTCAGCTATTGAATTTACTCAAATAAATTTTACTCGTAAATAACGAAAAATGAATTTAATATTTAAAATGAATTATAAATTATATTATACATATGAGTATATAAATTGGGGTAGCTGTGGATAGCATGTTATTTAGGCATTTAGATAGTTTAATATTTATAAATACCCGATCCAGTCAAGACTTCGTACGCCAGTAAAATCTAATGATTGGTGGCTTCTTTTTTTTTTTTTTTTTTTTGTGTGTGTGTGTGTATTTTCTTCTCATTATTTTTTATTTATTTATTTGCTGGTGGAAAGGTGCTTTTAAGAAGTAGGGGACCAAGTATGGGCAGTTTAATTAGAGAAATGCTATATTCATCGAATTTGTTATTAATGTAATAAAATGATGTCGTTTTGAATTTTAAAAAAATAATTCATTATTTTTTTTAAAATTCAAAACGACGTCATTTTGATGCGTTCGATAATAAATACGATAACATATGCGGTGACTGTACCATTTTTCTTTTTATTATCACAAGTTGACCAATTCTTTTTCTTTTAAGTAAATTCCAATGTCTTTTATTCAGCTTTAGGGCGGCTTAAAATATCTTTAGCAGCCTCATAGTATTTAGCTATTTATTTTGTTTATTTTTTATATAAAAGTTATTTTTTTAACTCCAATGCATTTTTTATTTTATTTAAAAATAATTAAAATATTCTTTATTTGAAAAATATTTTAAAATCATTCACATAATCCAAAACTAATTTAGGTGATAATTTTTACAGTTTATTTTTACCAAATGCAATATATTTTTTGTTATTATTATAAAATATTTAAATAAATACCTAAACTATCCCTTTAATAAGAATAAAGAACTAAAAGTGTAATAATATGAGAAAGACAGTAAAATTATTGATTAAATAAATATCTAACCTACCCCTTTAATATTTGTTGGATTTTGTTTGGCTTGATTCTTATAAGCATGTTTTCTTTTTTATTTAAAATAATTAAATAAAAATAAAATAAAATAAAAAATAGTTAATGGTTCTCGAAAAGAGTAACTGGTAAACAATCTCTCAAAATAATTTTATTATAGTATAAAGATAACTTATAAAATGTTAAAACTAAGGTTTATAAACGTTGTTTAAGATCATTTACGTTAAAAAAATTGACCCTCTAGAATCTTAGTTTTACGGGTATTTTAAGTTATATTTATACTATAATGTAAATATTTTGATTTATTTTTGACCAATTTTATTTTTTTAAAATTTATAAAAAAAAACTCATTTTTATAAATTTTTTAAAAAGATGTATTTAAATTCTCAAAAATATTTTTATTTTTACAAACAATTTCAGAAATATTTTTTGAAACGGAACCAAAATAATGACCAATGAGTCAAACGGAAGGTTGGATCGTGGGACCCATTTAGGAAACAGAAAAGATGAGATTCGACTGACAACTTGTATGATGCAATCACGCTCCAACCGCGCGTGAAGTCAAACTCCAGTGCAACCACAAAGGCAGTAGCCATTCATAATGCCCGTTTGGTAATTTTGTTTTTCTTTTTAGGAATTTTCGTTTTGATCAAAATTTTATAATTTTTTATTTATCTCGACGAACGAGATTTAAAAATATAAAATTTGGATTTTTTTAAAAAAATGTCTAATATAAAAAATAATATTGAACTTTTTAAAATTACACCAAGATCTTTATATTTTTATATTTTTAAAAAATTATAAAGATAATTTTTTATATTGGCGTGAGTTTATTAAAAAATATATTTTTTAATACTCATATAACAAAAATAAAATATTTTATTTTATTTGTAATTTGTAATTGCCCGTGCTCACAGCACTACGCTAAAAAAAGACCACTTCTTAGACGTACTCATTAGAGTTTTACAATAAAAGAAAACAGATAAGATATAAACGTTAGGTAATAGATACATTGGTATAAAAATAGAGAACGAATTAAAAAGTATAATGATTTTGAAAAAGAGAAAATAAATGAGTGTTTTAGTTTATTTTTTTGTAAGTCTTGTTAAAAAAATGATCAAATAGATAAAAAATACATATAAATTTAGAGTTTTTTTATTCATTGAATCATCACTACATATGTGAACCTCACACCTTTTAGAAGAAGAAAATAATATTTAAAAAAAAAAAAAGTGTCTTAGGTAAAATCTCAACAATTGAATTAATTCAAATAGATTTTAAAAGTAAATAATAGAATATAATTTAAAATATTTATATTTTATATTATAAATAAAATAGGATGTAAAAATTACTTATCCAACCATTTCTTTTGTGTTTCTTTAGTTTTTTCTGGTGGGTCCAATGAAATTAACCGTTTTG
>BRYE01000025.1:16550455-16555455 GCA_030159115.1 Actinidia arguta var. hypoleuca
ATAATGAAGAGTTTTTGGTGGATTATCACATGTGATGGAAGAAATTAGGAAAATGTTGACATTTTATATATAAAATAAGAGGATGATACTAAATTATTGTTAAAATATAAGACATAAAAATTTTTGAATCTTCTAAATTATCTCTCATTATCTATAATTAAAATCTATTTGAGTTAATTCAATATCTAAGATTTTACTGTGAAAATTTTTTTTTTCCAATAAAAATATCACTGTTTTTTCTCAAATGTATGAGGTACAAATAGGTTATGATCTAATGGTTAATTTTTTAAAAAAAAATTGGACATTTTTTATTCATTGTATTATTTTTTTAGTGGGACTTATAAAAAAAATACCTCTTTCTTTCTCTCTTCTTTCTCTCAAACTAAAAACACCTTTTCAAAATTATTATATTTTTTAATTTATTTTTTATTTTGTAGCTATTTATCTCTTATTTGACGTTTATATCTTATCTGTTTTTTAGGTTGTAAAACTCTAACGATTACAATTAAAATGTAATTTTTTTTGTATAGTGTCAGTGGGCACGAGCAATTACTAGTTATTAAATAAAGTACAATTGCTTAAAATAATAGCTAATCATATTTACAATAAAAAGCAGTAGGTAATTATAAAATAGTGACAAATAGTATAAAACCAACGAAAAAAAAGAAGGTGGAGGAGCTATATGAGGAAGACAATGGCAAATAAAAATATTCTGATTTTGTCTATAAATTTAAATATATTTTCAATATTGTCCTTGATACATTTGTAAAAAGAATACCCCATTTGAGGAGGTTTTTTGAGATTTTATATTGTTTTTGTTTTTATTTTTTTATTTTAAATAATTTTTTTTTACTTTTTGATCAAAATTATATATTTTTTCAATTCATCCTGACCAGATAAATATAAAAAAAATTCACTAAAGACAAAAAATTAACAAATTTATCAAGTAAAAGTTTGTGTTTTGTCTTTAGTGAATTTTTAGAAAATTAAATAAAAATTCTTTCTTTTTAAAATTTTTTTCTCGTAAATAAAAAATATAAAATTTTGATCAAAAGATGAAAAAATATCATTAGAAATGAAAAAAATCGAAAATTAAAATCTCGAAAAGCCAAATTTGTTTGTGGTCTTATTTACTATTTTAAAATTGTTCCTCTCTGTTGATTTTAATAAGATTATCTTTTAATTTATAGCTTTCAATTATTTTAATACAAAAATTAAAATAAATAAATATTATTTTTAAAATTTTTTTGATGATAATTTATTTTTTGAATATGTTTAAATCATGAGCATTTAAAAAATAAAATATTTAATTAATTTTTTTTTATAGATAACAAATATTATTTTTTAATTATCTTTTTATTAAGAATACTGGAAAAGTAAATTATTTAGAATAATTATTTAAAAAAAAAAAAATCTATAGTAGTTTATAAATAAATGATATTTTTAAAAAAAGTAGAGAGTATATATTTGAAAAAAAAGTAGAGAATATCTATTTATTTTAATGTGTGTATTGAGATCTTTTTAAAATCTTAAATAAAAGGATAATTTTATCTTTTTATATAAAAATTAGCTCTAAAAAGGAATCTTAACATTAATTTCAAAAAAAAGGAGATCGATACTATTTACAAAATTGAAGGGAGGTGGTTATATATTTTAGAAACCTCAGGGGATGTCAGTAAATTTTATCCAAAAATATAAGATTCCCCTCTAGAATTAATTTTTGTGCAAAAAAGACAAGATTGTTCTTTAATTTAAGACTTTCAATTTTTTTCATTACACCAATTAAAATAAATAAATTTTCTCTATTTTTAAAAAAATAATTGATAACAAAGTTAATTTTTTTAATATGTTTAGATTAGGAGTACTTAAAAAATAAAATATTAAGATCAATTTTTATTAAAAAAATAACGATAATAAAGTTTTATTTTTTAAGTATATTTTCGTTAGGAGTAATTAAAAAATAAATTATTTTTAAATAAAATACTCATTGATAAAAAATAAAAATGGAGTAGTTTGTAAATAAATGATATTTTTTTTAAAAAGAGAATATTTATTTATTTAATATGTGTATTGAGAATAAAATTTTGAAAGTCCTAAATCAAATAATAAATTTGTTATTTTTTCACAAAAGATAATTTTAAAAAATCTTAATCAGTATAATTTTTTAAACTGAAGATAAACCTCAGGTGAGTTCAGTGAAACTTATGACTTGCAAGGCACCATAGGTGTGTTGGGTGCTGCGAATGGATTTGCATTTAATGGTACAAAAAGTGGGGACAAGAAGATCTCAGGGCTATCTTCCCACAAATATCATATCCACAATTAAGTACACACCCAAACAGAATCCTATTATATGTGCCCTTAGGTTTAGGGTACCCTACCCTACCCATCCCTGCTGTACGTCCCCCTCTCCTTTGACTCCTACATAAACCCTATTCTTATAGTTGGACTTTGGGGATATAAGGCACACGGCACCGTTCATTCAATATTGGGTTCACCAATGAGAGTCTGAGCCTAATAATATGATTCGAACTGTTTATTTTATAAGTCTTATTGAATAAGTCATTTGAAAATGATCAAACATCAATAATTATATGATCAAATATCATATTTTTTTTTGAAAAAAATTAACGAAATGTAGATTTTTGAGAATAAATGATAAAACAAATATTGTATGATTACGCGGTTACTTATGTATGATTAATTTAATTTTTATAAATATTTTAATCGACTAGATCTACAAAATAAACGGTTTTAATCACATCATTGGACCCAAAATGGGGCCCACACTGTGCAAGCAACAGTGTGCACAACACGCATGTGTATCAATGTTGGGATCCCCCGACCTAGATAATATGATCAAAACCGTTTATATTAACACATCCAATGGTTAACCCGTGTAAAAAATCTAGTTGATCGCATATAGATAGATACATTATTAAACACATTTTGTCAAGCACATTTTAATAAAAAAATTATACTTGTCATATATTTATATCAAACCAAAAAGTGATATCATCATAAGGATATCAATGTCTCTCCAATTAATTTTTTTTTATTGGACAATCAAATCAAATTACTATACAAAATGAACAATTCTGATCACATGATTAAACCCACAAGAAGTTAAAATCTGGCGTGTATAACATCAATGCCCTCCCCCTACCACATTTATGCTGTGAGCTGTGACCATTTCATTAAGTTCTGTTTGGCGGAGAAAAAATAAAAATAAAAGTTAATACAGTAGTCCATCGGTTTCGTATTTAATTTTTCTACTTAATTTACTTATTTTTTGTTTCCAAAAGTTGCGTTAAATTGTTAATCGCCCAATTTGACGTAGATTTTTTTTTTTGAGATTTTTTAGCTACTTTAATTTTTGAGTTTTTTTTCGTATTTAGCTAACTTTTGTAATTGTTTTTTCGAAAGCTGATATTTTTTCGGTTTCTTTTTTCTATAGAAATCTAATTTTTTTTTAAATCCATTAAATATTAACAAGTTAGCTAATTTGTTAAATAAAATATTTTTTTTTATCTTTAATTAACTTTTTTCTCAAATCATATGAAATTTTTTACATTTCGAGATTTCTCTACAAAAAATAAAAAAATAGATAAGTTTTAATTAAATTATTTAAAAAATTTATTTAAAAAGAAAAAATTCAAAAAATAAAATAGCTAAAACATCTTTCTAAAAAGCTATGTTAAACCAGAAAATACAGCTTTAATTTGGTCCTCAAGCCATGATTTATTACATTGATGTAACATATATGACAGATAATTAGTGCATTCTATTTATGTCTTGGGAAAATTACAATAAACTCCACTGAGGTTTATATTTAAAACAAATTGCCCCCTTACCTTCTATCAATTACACTAAACTCCCCTAAGGTTTAAAATTATATTATAATTTTCCCCTATTAAGATGATGTGAGCAACAAAATTTTGTTAAAATTCAATTTTAACCCCCCCTTTCTCTCTCTCTCTCCCCCTCCCCTCTCCTCTCCTTTAATCTTGCATCCACCACCACCACCACCATCTCCTCTCTTGAAGTTTTTTTTTGTATAAATTTTGAAAAATTAAACCCAAATTTTAAAAATAAGACACATTTTGATTTTTTTTTTTGTGTGTGTGTGTGAGAGAGAGGGGGAGAGAGAGCGCTTTGTTTTTTTGGTAAAAGGATAACCAAGTTACTTAACCTACTATGTAAGGGTATTTAAGAAATTTTATAACCACATATTAATAGGATACCATGTATTAAAAGTAAACCTCGGGAGAGGTCAGTGTAATTTTCCCTTATGTCTTTTGTGACTTTTGTCTGTTAGCTCCAGTTGACAGCGCTCCCTAACAGCTGCCTACTTTAGAGGAACAACAAGCTCAATAGTACTACTATCTAACAGTAATTTTAAAAAAAAAATAAATTAAAATCCACTTAACTCGGCATGGGTTACGATCACTTTTCAAGTAGTTTCCAAAGTTGTATTGATATTTTTTGTTTTAAAATTGTTGTCAAAATTTTTCGTCTGATTTAATTTTTGTATAAAAATAATAAGATTGTCATTATATTTAAGATTATTAATTTTTTTTTCAATATATCAATTAAATAAATACACATTCTCTTTTAGATTTTTTTTTAATAGGTATATTGCGAAAAAAAAATTAAAAACAGTAAATATAAGAACAATCTTGTTATTTTTGCACAAAAAATACTTTTAAAAATGAATCTTGATAACTATTTTAAAATTAAGAGTGGTCAGTGTAATTTCAAAAGCTTTAATAGAGGTGATTGTGTTGATTAAAAAACTCAAAAAAGGTAAGTGAAATCTACAAAAAAATAACATACAACTTTTTCTAAAGTGTATAAAATAAATTTTACAGTAATTTGTTTTTGTGGTCCACCACGTTGGTAATATAAATTATTAATTTTGTAGAATTTAAATAAATTTATTTGTGCAAAAATTTAAATTAATTAAATATCGGTATACACGTTATCGTAATACATTTGCA
>BRYE01000025.1:16585455-16587955 GCA_030159115.1 Actinidia arguta var. hypoleuca
AACTTCAAGGGAGGTTAAAACATCCTACTTACATAGAAAACTATTCAGAAAAAATATTCTTTATTTCAAATTCAAAATGTGTGGTTAATACACACTCATGACGGGTATTAGACGCACATTTTTTCTTTTTGTGTCCAATTTTTGTTTTGGGTTTCAGTGTGTATGATCGCATTATTGTTTCCTAAAATCATAAGATTTGGACTTTGGAGACCGCCCTATACGTGGGCTGTCCCCATAAAGTTTCTCAACAGCGTTGGCTAATTGGCTTGGTTATGCAGGTACTTGATTTGGTACGCTTGGGTTCTTACTTTTGGACATCTTCATAGGTTAATGATACACTCATATACATAGGTCCTAGGCACAGAGACCGAGTCTTAATTGCCATTTTCTAGTGTGAAATATAATGACTTCTCCTGAGGTTTGTCTTTAATACACAAAGCACTATTGATATTTGACAATTTCAATGACCTTCTCTGAAGTTTGAAATTTGTAACAGATTTTTCTAAAATACACTGACCACCATTGAGGTTTCGGGTTAAGATACAAAGCACATCTGAAATACACTGACCACTCCATAGGTGCTTTGTGTATAACTTGAAACTTCAGGGGTGATCAGTGTAATTTTTTAAACGTCAAGGTATCTGTATTAAATGCAAATCTCAAGAGAGATCATTGTAATTTTTCAAATGTTAAGGATACTTTATGTATTAAAACGAAACCTCATAGGTGGTGAGTGTAATTCACCCTGCTTTATATGTGCATATTCAATTCTCCTATGGTTTTGTAAGCAACATACACAAATTAAGTTTTTGTATATATATATATATATATATATATATATATATATATATATATATATATATATATATATATATATGCTATATGCTGGGGCGGAGCGAGAATTAATATTCAGCGGGGTCAAAAGAGGTAAAATTTATATTCAGTGGGTCAAAATTATAGAATTTATAAAATTTAGGACAAATTACTAATTTTATGGAGTCAAAATTGTATTTATGATAAATTATATTAAAAAAAAAATTATAATTTATTTTTTTAGTGGGGTCAATTGATTCCACTTGTCCCTATGTGGCTCCGCCACTGAATATATATATATTTTATGCAACAATAAGCAATTAGAAATCTTATTTGTCACAATTGCAACTTCTGCTCTTTTCTATTTAAAAACAGTGGCAAAATATTTATCACGACTTCTACTTTTTATTTACGGGTGTCAAAAATATTTTTAAAAAAACTAGAACAAGCTCAGCTTTAAAAAATTATATTTTAATGTTTTTCAATTTCTATCTTTGAATAATCAAATTTCTAACATGTATAAGTACATATATAACAAATACCGACTTAGTTTCCCTCCACTTCAAACGGGAAGCAAAAAACAAAGGCAGCAACGCCCGTCGCTAAAAGAGAGAGAGTGAGACCCGAAAGAGGTCGTTCTGCCATAAGTACCTCCACGTTCCGCTGAGTAGGATTCGACAAATGAGTTTGAGTCAATGATTGAAAAAATTCTCGATCAGATGCGGTAATAATGTGATTTATCGGTCAGATGCGGATCCACGTTGTTTCTCTCCGCTTCTCATATTTCAATCAATGTCTGAGACTAAAATATGGATGTACCTCAACCAGCAACAATGCATGTAGAATCCAGTTGTCGGGCAAACACCACCGCAACCCACACGAGTCTTGCAGTGAATTGTCCCCAGTCTTAAACCTTCTATGATGCAGAATATATTTCTAGAATTTTATATTTAATTTTATTATTTTAGAATTAGTACGTGGCTTAGAGTGAGTTTTTTTTTTTAAAATTAAGTTTTTCTATTTTAATTAGTTTCTTGTTTTACAAGAATTACGGGTGATTTTATTTCCTTTTTTTTATATCAGTTCTATGGTTATTAGGATTCGGATTAATGCTACTTTATCGATGAGTTGTAGTGTTCTTATTTCTATATATATATATATATATATATATATATATATATATATATATGAATTCATCCCATAAAACTTGAAAATGTCATATCCACCCTCTTGGCCTGGCCCCCCAGTTATCCAACAAAAGCTGCTTCCCTTGCAAAGAATGTGTCAAAAGCTATTCTATTTAAGTTGATATGAAGAAAAATATATTATCTCTTAGTGTACTTTTGTAAAGGTCATTACAACTAAGCCTATGCCCTAATATAAATGCTATTCCAAAAGTGGGGCAGATTAGGGGATCCTTTGTTGCTTTGTTTTGTTTTTGTTTTTGTTTTGCCACTGTGATTCCAAATGAATATTTTTTGTTTCCCAACCATCAGATTATTAAAGTATGTGGTGGTTTTGCTTTGTCTAACTAGGGAAATTATTAATTATTGAGGAAACTGAATTTGGTAAGTAAACTTGAGTCTGGTAGTCATTTCTCACGAGTTTAGTTTCTAAATGGGAGCCCTAAGTTGCTCAATAATGGTCAGTTACATAGAAAATAGAAAACGGTGTACTATATAACATG
>BRYE01000025.1:16592955-16595455 GCA_030159115.1 Actinidia arguta var. hypoleuca
AGTTTGTTTCTTTATAGTATTGATCAATTCCTATTTTGACCTTCTAATTAAAAATCTTTCAACTTTAGCCCTCAACTTATTGAATTGGTATCAAGACCAATCATTAACACCGTCCATTCTTGTTGATGAAACTCGATGTGTTCCCGATCTTTATCCTGCTATGGGCATCCGTTTGATTAATGTCCTATTGGGAGTAATAATTTTTTTAGTTACTTTTATTTTTTATTTATTTTTGTTTTTAGTAAAAAAAATTCACCACTTAATCAAAATTTTATATTTTTTCAGTTCCTCTTGATGAGAGGAGTTAGAAAATATATATATATATTTTTTATTGAATTTAGAAATATATTCACTAAAGATGAAAAAATAACTTTAAAAAGTTGATAAAAATTATTTTTGTTAAAAGTTATATTTTGATGTGTTTTAATTTCTGCTTTTTGAACAACAAAAATATATCAGACCAACCCCATCATCTCCTTTATTAGCTAGGCATATCTATTTCTTCCTATTTCTGCTTCTATGAAGTGTCTTTCCCTGCTACAACTGATAAAAATCATCGTTTTAGACTATGCACATGTAGAAAACCTTTTTTTTTTTTCTTCTAGTATTTATTAGTAGATTTTCTCTTTCTTTCCTTTTTTCCTTCTTATAGTAGAGATAATAGTACGTAATGACAGATCACGACGATATTATTAAAAGCTTGTAGTAAGAAAGGCTTTCGTTCGAATTAGAAATTAATACCTTAATATAATTAATCTAAAAAAAATAATATAAATTTGGAGGGAAATTGATTTCTCTAAATAATTGAAACTATACAGGTAGTAGGGGTGCACAAAAGACCTGAAAGAACTGAGAACCGAACCAATTCGACTTCGTTGGGTCGGGTTGATTCGGTTCTACCATGCTCATGGTTTGGTTCTGGATTTAAATATTGTAGACCCGTAGACTTCGGTTCGGTTCTCGAGTCTGTACTATATTTGGACCGAGATCTAATCCGACCCGAGAACTAAAGTCTAGACCCGATTATATAATCATACAGTGCACTCATTGAAGATTTTTGTGTGTTGAATGTTGATTTGTATTATTTTAAATAATATGTTATTGTATAGGAGTTATATTTATTTTTTAGTGTCATCTTATTTTTTAAATAAACCGACAGACCTGACCCAACCAGATAGAGAAAGAACCAAAGAACCAAACCAATCTCACTTGGGTTGGTTCGGATCGGTTCTTTTGGACGATCGGGTTGATTCTAGGTTCAAAAATAGAAAATCGATCAAGGTCGAATCGATTCTGAATCTTTTATAGAACCGACCCAATCTGACCCATGCACACCTCTAATAGAATAAATATAGTAAAGTTTTTAATAAAGAATACTATTTTAAAATGTTGAGTGACCACGCGCCGAGATCGCAAGTGGGGAAGGTAACTCTCGAGAAGAGTAAACAAAGGAACATAGTGGATTATCGTGCTACATGTGGGGGTGAGTAGCGTAGTATTATGCCTCTATTTCACACGTGTCAGAGTAAGATTCACTGTTCCATGTACGATTGGTTGTAGTCCCACTCTATTAAAAAAATAACTAAAAAAAATTATGTGGGCCTACTTTTGATATGAAAGAGATCTGAGCCATTAGTTTAGATGTTTCGTTGTCAAAAAAAATCAAGTTGATCGATTATGAATGTTATATGATCAGATTAGATTTTACCGTAATAATATATATAATTTTCAGAATCGATTTTTTTTGTTTTTGTTAAGAAAGATGTTATTCATTCATATTACTATGATTTTTGATCTATCTAATTTTATTTTTAAGGCCTGTTTGGGGTAATTGTTTTATTAATTTTTTAGCTCATTGGTTTTTGAGTTTTTTTTAGTAATTTTTTTAATAAATACTTTATGTTTTTTCTGTTCTTATTGACGAGAAGAGTCCGAAAACATAAAAAAATAATAAAATTTTAAAAAAAATAATAAAAATATTATTTAAAAATAAAAAAAATATTTTTAAAGTTCACTAAATATAAAAAAATTCAAAAACCAATAAAATTATTACCCCCGACAAGGTGTAAATATAATTATTTTAACATGCCCTATAAATAAATAATTGAAATTATTGAAATAAGTTTAGAATAAGCCAACAACAAGCTAGCTTTGAGAAGTTTGGTCCTTAAAAGAACTGATCATAAAGAATGATAATGTTGGGCTACCAACAAAATTACACTCACCGTACATACTCACGCGCTATTAGAAATAGCAGTAAAATGAGGTAATTGATAACCGGTCCCAAACTCGCCCCTAATAGGAGAAAATGAAAATACTTATATGTTTTTGAGGTGAGGTATGATGGAGATTTTTTGTAGTGCGATAGTAAATAGGAGTAGGATTTCTTCTATCAACCTGTCACGGTTTTAGGGTTGGATATGGGAGAGGGTTTCTCAATATGCGATGGATATTGCTTACGACAAATTCATCCCAAGTCATTCTGTTGCCATTCTTACAC
>BRYE01000025.1:16617955-16620455 GCA_030159115.1 Actinidia arguta var. hypoleuca
TGTGTGTGTATTTATATATTATTAATCAATCAGTTACAAAGATTTGGTGACAACAATTTCGTAAAAAATGAATATTGTATCATTTGCCATAAATAATGAGATTGCACATGGACTTGCATGAGGCCCTTCACATGCACAAACTTTCTTGATAATATTCTAAATCACACGTAGCAGGTATGAATTTTTTGTTTTATAAATATATGAAGTTCATGATCCTATGCTACGTGGGTGATTTTAATTGGCAGACAAGACTGATGATCTAGTGCGACTCACAAAAAGAAATAATAATAATTGGTACTCATTTATCTTCCTGTATTTTATCTTCATACTTTGTGGATAATAAAATTTATCAGACGATTAATTTGGATCAAGAATTTGTGAAGGTATTTTTCCTTCTACAAATTCAAAATGTTTTTCTCTTGGAGAAGATTTGAATATAGGATTTAGAAAAGTATTTGTTTAGAGAAAAAAAAAATAAAGGAAAAAAATGAAATTGGAACTATTAAGTTTTTTAACTTTCTTTTTCCTCACTATATCCTTACTCCAAACACCGTCTTACCTTGAAAAAATCTTCAAATATATTCTTTTAATTTGGTAAAATAATGAGCTCTATTATTTTATTGTTATTTTCGGAATTAATTTTGTTGAACAATTTAAAAACAAATAACGAAAAATGCTGTGTAATGAGAGAGTTGTGGTCGGAATTGTGTCGAGAAGTTGTGTATGAAAGTGACTCGGTTGTATGAAGATATTGAAAGATGTGAACTTCATTGGAATGGTATGCACATTCTGATGTTAGGATTCGCAGCAGCGTCGGCTGATAGCTGCTGAAAAAACCCACTGTCAAGTCCAAAACGCGTTCTCATGATCTCTCTGGGATTTGCGAAAGGAACAGAAAACCACTGTCAAGTAAAGAACGCGTCTTCGAGTTGTGAAAGAAACAGACTAGGAAAGAGAAAATACAGGGGAAAATGGAGTAAAAGATGAATTTCTATTGTATTACTTCATTCCAATGAAGTTCACATCTTTCACCATCTTCATACAAGCAGTCATTTTCATGGAGCTTCTGGTGGAAGAATGGACCACTACATCAATTAATTGTTGATGTCCCCCATGACATATGGGTCAGGTAACGAGTACCCATAACAGCGTCACCACTGATTTGTATCAAACTTGTATAGATGCCCCAAAGCCATAAATCTTCAGGAGACTTGAAGACTAGAATGAAGCCATTCACAATGTCGAGTGATTTTATGGATGAATACAATGGGTGAGGGACCTATATGCAGTAATGTTGGACCTTTGGGGGCCTCAAAACGAACTAGAGATTGAGATTTTATTCTGTCTGAATCTGTGAGATTTTACTTGGGCCATACCAACTAGAGAGAGAGAGAGAGAGATTTCAGCCATTCAGGACGAGGGTCAATCACAACCACTGAAACAGTTCATAGAATCTCCTACTACATGAATTTATGTGGAAAATTGCACATCATCAAAAAATAAATCAAATCAAACCAACTCTAGCTGCAAAATAATAATTTCTGAAAAAAAAATTAGTTTGGTCGTTTGATTGATTGGAATTTTTTAAATTTAAGAAAAAAATTTCCAACTTGTTCCAAAAAAGATTGAAAAACAAGATATGCTATTGATTCTAGGACTATAATGAGGACAGCAGACCCAGTTTCTTATTCCGTGGAGTTATTTCCTGCAGACAAGAGAGCAAAAATATTTTAGAATATTGATTTTCGACTTGACAAAAAAAATCTGAAAAAAATTCATGTTCACCAAACACCAAGAAAATTCTGTAAAAAGAATCTTCCCACTTCAAAGTATCTTTAACTACAACTTTATTTTTCGCCGAAACAAGCAAAGCCTAAGAAAAGTGAATGGAAGGAAAATATAACAGAACTGATCAACAGTTTTCACATTTTTTATGCATAATCACGTATATTTTCCGCAGAAATGTTTTGTTCAAGAAAACAGTTATCTGCGTCTTCGGGGACAGCCAAACACAAAGTACAGATTTGTTTTCGTTTTCCTATCATTTCCCTTCAATTAAAGGCGTAATGTAATGGGTTCAGATCCTGCCGACCCCTTCAAAGGAAATCAGACACTATGGCCCATGAGTAAACTTTTGTACTCATTTCCACAGGGAATGTACTAAAGGAATGTGGTAAAACCAAATTACGAACAATTGTCTCGAGCAATAATAGCGGCAGGTTCACACTTCCCATTCATCAGTATGACCTACCCGGACCCTTTCACTAGAATAAACCAAATTACTACCAATTGTCTCTAACAGCAATGTTTCCAGGTTCACACTTCCCATTCATCAGTATGACCTACCTGGACTCTTTCACTAGAATAAACCAAATTACTATCAATTGTCTCTAACGGCAATGTCACCAGGTTCACACTTCCCATTCATCAGTATGACCTACCCAGAACCCCTTTCACTAGAATACTCATCCACCAAAACCATAGTACGGACGAATATCTA
>BRYE01000025.1:16627955-16640455 GCA_030159115.1 Actinidia arguta var. hypoleuca
GCTTATCAGATAATCATTTGAAATCCATTATGATAAAGTTTTAAAACTCAATATTGAAACTCACATATAAACTGTCATAACTAAATTTATTCTCATTGAATAATTATGTCAAATTCATTCATTTAAAATCCACACCTATCCAAATAGAGTAAAAATATAAGATGTTTAACTACAGCTAACCTATGAAACTAGAGTGAAAAATGGAACATTTTACCGGGATCCATGTATAACTACAGTGCTTAGCATAAGGAATTTCAAATCTAAATCCATTATGATAAAAGCTCCAAAACTCAATGTCAAAATTCAGGTAGAAACTATCAAACCTAAGCTTCAAATTCAAATCAATCATGATAAAAGCTCCAAAACTCATATTGAATTCCACATATAAACTATCAAATTTAGATTTAAGCTACTTGAATATATGATCTATCCAGATGAAACCAAATAAATTGTAATCTAAACAAGATATGTGTGTGGTCAAATTAGGGTTTGGGGGGGAGAGAAGAGGCTTACGGGCTTGTCGGGGACAATGTGCCTGCCGACGGGAAGGCCCATGCCGGCCCGGAGCCGGAGAGAGTTGGCGACGGAGAACGAAACGACGCCGTTTCCTCCCATAATCTGAGACGCGAAGTGGCTCCATCTCCCATCCATTTTTTCCGATCAGAAACTTGTGTAGAAAATGTCAATGATTACTCTCTCCTCGTCGGTTCGTAGTTCGTGTTATTGTTGATTAAAACAGGAGCAATGAGCCGGGCCTACCTGGGCTGGTCTTTATTCATGAATAAGGAAAACTTACAAAACAAACCACCTGGCAACTAATTAAGCTTTAAATTTTGAAATCATTTGTCAGTCTTTATTTACATAATTTGATAGTAATAACTAAGGCTTTATTTGGTATCAAATTGTTAATTTATTTTTTTTAAATTTATAAGCAAAAAAATAAAAAATAAAAACTTTTTTATTTTTATTTTTTTACTTATTTTTAATTAAAATAAAAACAGAAAAACCAAAAAAATCATTTTGATAGTAAACTTAAAAAAAAATAACTTTTAAACATTACTAAACAGAGCTTAAGAGTAAATAGAAAATAAAAATATTAAAATACTTATTAGAGTTATGACAATCATTAGGAGTGAACATAAAATAAATATTAAAACACGTATTGAAATTCTAGAAGCTTTAAAATCTCTGCTTAAAATTTAGCATTTGTTTTATCTGATTTCTTTCTCTCAATTTAGCTAAATGAGTGTTCTAATTGCTGGGATCATGACTTTTAAAAGAACTACAATTTATGCGATATCAAATTTATTGTTGCCCGTTAAGTTATATAAATAAAGACTGATGGCACATGACACATGAAAATTTTTAAAATTAAAAAATAAAAATTAATTTATTTACCGATATCAAACCGTATGGTTATTTATTTATTTTTTTTAATTGCTCCTATGAATAATGAAAATACACCTTGAGAGACAGAGAGACGCAGATGCACAAATGGAGTCGTCACAAGCGGAGCTATATGGAAGACAAACCCGAATCCTCCAACGAATCACAGACCTCGAGCTCGCTCATTTGCCCCAACGCTTCTCCGTCGACGTCTCCTCTCCCCACGACGACGACGGAGCCACCGCCGATATTGAATCCCCCCTATCCGCCATTCTTCGCTCTAATGGCGTACGAGACTTCGCTCTCAAGAGAGTGCCGTCTGATTACTACTATTGGCCTCTCGAAGCCTGACGAGACGTCCTCGGTGCCGCCTCCGTCGATCACCTCTGCAAGAGCATTGTCTTGGTACACTCGCATATCATTCTCTCTCTGTCCTCAAACTATATGTACTCATAAGTTTCCATATTCTACATCTAGTTAACTAAAGCAGTAATTGTGCCCTAGGCTTTCTGAGTTTGATTGTGTGGAAGTTTGGTCGTTTGTAATTTTAGGGGCAAATGTTTTGGATTTTAGTAATCTGTAGAGAACTTCAAAGCAGGCTTGCCCTGGGCATTTCGGGGTAAGTGGTTTTTTAACGTGGGCTCTAACACATGTTTTTTTACAAAATTAAAAAAGATACACTTTGTTAAATGTGTCGATGTAATTGGTGCTTTTAAATTTAAATGCATAGATATTGGGTTTTTCAAGTTGAAGTTCTCTCTTTATTCTCACTTTTTAATGTATGTATCGTTATATAAAAGGGATAGTTCCGAAAAATTGTAGTAATGCTTTTCAAAGAGGACTTACATTTGACATTGAAAGAAGGACTGACAATGTTGGAGAAAGGGGTTGCTTTTAGTCCACCACTAATAACAAGGTTTTCTAATTAGGCAATGGTATATTTAGACGGGAAATTTTTTAGAGTTTACTCTGGACCCTCAACTCGTAGGAAATAGTTTTCTTCTTGAGCTTGGTATTAAGAGGTGGACCTAAAAGGGAATTGGTAAAACTAAAATAATAAAAAAAAAAGGTGCCCTCCATTTTACTGATGCTTTTTTTTTTTGTCTAGCCTAGTATAAGAGCTATACCTAGTTTGGGCCCTATTTTTTAACTAAAAACCAGGGGACCTAAGCCGTTGCTTCTCTGGCTTCCACCAAGGGTTGACTTTGCTTCAAAGTTAAGGGCAAATATGAGGGCTAGTGAAAGTTGAAGGTTGATGGTTAAGAATCTAAGATGACAAAAAAAGTTATGATTTTTGTTTGAGGATCACTCTTGAGGCGAGAGATTGGGTCTAGTGTCCCCTATAGACTTGGATTTGGATGGATGAAGTGGGGAAGTGCATATGGAGTGTCTAGTTACTAATTTGGAAAGAATGTTATTAGAGTAGTGAACAATTCTCGATAAGACAAAACTGAGAATGTTTATATTGCTGAACATTGGGTTTGGGTTCTGTTGGGCTCAGTATGATTACATTCTACGCATTTGGTCCAGCTTGGAGGTTGATTGCTGGTGCAAGTTTGATTACTCCATTAAGTAAAGCAGCAATATCATGAGAAGGAGTAGGACATTCAGTTTTATACTTCCCTTTAATTTGGCAGGTAGAAGACTATCCAGCAAACCTGTGAGAACCAGTGAAGGTATGCCTAAAATTAGAAAATATTTTTATTTGGCATTTCTGGTTTTAGTTTTTTTTTTTTACAATCTTCTGTGTTTTTTTTTTCTGAGCCTTTTCTCTTTTCCCTACCTTTTGGGCCGGTAGAAGTTTAAATTGTTAGTTGTGATTTCCTTACCTTTTGTTAATTTAAAAGCTTTTATTGCGACAAAAGATTTCATCAATAGATTTTTGCGCTCTGCTGCAGTAGATGCTGAATATCAAATACGCTCGATGCATGCTCAACAGAGCACTTTTGCCCTGGGCTTCAGCACTTGATTTGTGTGTGTGTGTGTGTGTGTGTTAGAGAGAGAGATTTTGAAAAGTGGCAATGATGATGATTGAAATTTCTATGATGCTGTGTTGTCAAGACATTGTTTACTGTTTCCAAGTTCTAGAAAATCTAACTCTGTTTTATCTTCGTCCTTTCCCATTAGTAAGATTGTGAAAAATGAATTACAAGTCCTGGTTTCTTTTATTCTATGCAGATCAATACTCAGGCCCCTTCTACCGTAACTGATTGTAGTGATCGCAGCAATTCGAAATATTATGTTTTTGTGGTTCAGGTACTTTTGTTTTCTGAGTAATAATGATCTGAATATATAACGCTGCTTAAGTTATATCAGTTTTTTTTTTTTTTTTTGCAGTGCACTGCTCGATTTAATGCTGAAACTGTGAAGATTTTCTTTAGTCACTCAACAATGGGAAGATACCAAAGAAGAAATTCAACAGTAAGTTAAAATCTAATGTCCTAAAGTTTCTAATTAGAAGTTTTGTCATTCAAATTCCCTATTTTATGCCACCTGAAGATTCTTTGGAGATATTAAGGTCGTTATATTAACCTGGACTATTCTTGCCAACTTTAAAAGAAACTATAGTGTTAGACTCCCATTTAAGGATGCAAACTGGGTTGGGTAAACTGAGCAGCATTTAAGTCAAGCTCAACCTGAAGAATAAACTGCAAACATCAAAATCGTATGATTTTGACTCTATGCTTAACTTGAGTTTGTCCATCACACCATTGCAAGTTGGGACTTGCATGAGATCTAATGCTATTAAACACATTGGCTTTGCAATGCACATAATCTAAATTAGAACAATATCAGAGTTCAACTCAATAATCTTAAATCAGCTGACTTCAAATGCAATGCATGTTCCTAATTACTGGTTTAATTTAACTTCTTTTTTTTACATGTGGAAGCAAAGTGGGCTCTTTGGACCCTCCAAGTTCTGACTAAAGTTAACGTTGGCTACCTAGGTGTATAGACATTGTACTAAGTTCGGAAAAGAAAATTCTATGCAAGCCTAATACCAACCCCAAAAAGGAAAAATATTTTTATTGGTGCAAGGCTATATTATTGAATGGTTGTTTCCCAAATGTACGGAATGTTTATAGACTATTGTTAATTATATTAGTTGAAGTTGCCTCAGAAAACAGAACCTTTTCTAAAATTGATGTTTGAATTTACATTCGGTCACCAATGTTACAAGAAAGACTGAATGAGTTAGCTACGTTATTCACTAGCAAGCATATGGTAGATAAGCTTGACTGTGCTAGCTTAATTAAATATTTTTCATTAAAAAATGCGATGATGAGTGCCCCAGCACTGCGCGTGTTTGAATTGTAGGAATCAGCCTCTCGACACAAGTTTAGGTAAAGCTGCTGAGAGTGGATTTGCTGAATTTGGCTATTCAACTTCAGGGTGAATTTGAATCTGCCTGGACCATACACACCCAAACGGCTGGCCCAGATCATGCCAGCTAGGAATATTGATTAACAGTGCGTTTCCATTAGAAATCAATTCGCCACAGATTGGATGGTCTATATATCTAATGTTTTAGTGAATCTTCCAACACTGCACAATCTGAGCCTTCCTTTTATGATCTGACGGTCCTTGTAGATTCAAGTTTACCCTAAAAGGATGCCTCCCTATTACCTCTCGTAGTCCCTGTTATGAGTGGGAGCCAGCCTTTTTAGTCATTTAAAAGTGGGGGTAACAGAGCCCACTGAATTCTTATTTTGTAGTTTTTTCAATTTCATGAGTATAGGGATATTGTGATCTTTGGGAGGTAAGTATTTCTTGGAAGAGCCACATGGTTTTTTCCACCCAATATTATAAAGCTGCCAATCTCTTGGGTTTATGCTTGTTTACATTCTAACCTGTTAACAAATTTATTTTCGAGTACGTGACAATAGTAGTTCATCAAAGAATGGTAATGAATAGCTTCACAAAGCTAAGAAATATTTGCTTTAGAACGTAATTCTGTGGTTTAGAATGTACCTAATCTAGACACATAAGTTGGTTTATTATGATGAAACCAACCTGGTTGGAAAATTACCAGCCAAAAATGTTCTTTATGGATGGGCTAAAATGCAACTTCCCCAATTCCAGAAACAATGCTGTCATAGTAAATATATTTCCCAGTTAATAAATGTAGGAGGTTATACCTCCTTGTTATTCACTCTAATTTTGTGTCTCTATGGTAGTTCAGGATAGATTTTCATCTAGCTCAGAAGGTGAATTTGGTTACCATTTGGTGAATATTCCATTTTGGAGGAAGCTACTTTTTGAAGGCTTGGGGACAGTTTTCCTGCATGGTTGAACAAATTAAATTCCATAGCTGAGGCTTGAATTATCTAACAAAAAATAAGATCAACCAATTTTTGTATTGGGCATCAGTTAGGATTGAGTTCCAACTAATTTTTCTATCATCTTTTCTTATGCTGCTTGCATATTAGTAACGTGTCAAAAGAACACAATTTTGCTGCATTACTGGCTGTTTGACTTTTGGTTTCTTTGGCGGGTTTTTAATGAAAGGCTAATATGTTCCAATGCTTATGGAACATTTTGGTTTGACGTGATAATTGTTGATATTAATTATGCAGTGAGGCTGGCTCCAGAGGAGACGTCACAGAAGTTGACTGGTTATAAACACAATGGGGTGACGTGTATTGGCATGAAAACAGACATTCCGGTCGTTGGTGCCTTCAATGTTTCAGTAAGAGTATTGACATCCTAAAGAAATGAATTGTTTCATCTTTTAACCCCTTCATTCCGGACATTCCGTTAATTTCATTATTGCTTTTGTTTCAGTAACACTTTTGACATCCTAAAGAAATTGTTTCATTTTTCCCCCCATAAATTTGCTATGCCATCTGAATTTAGAGATATCTTATCGTATGTAGTTTGACTGGTTCAATTTGTCTCCTGGGTTAATAATGATACCTTGACTATAGATGAAACGCAAAACTATGGAGCCTTTACCTCAGAACTTGAACTTTTAGCTTTAGCTGTTCTTAATGTGCTTGATGATTTGAGAGCTTACACAAGGCCTTTCAAAACTACACATGTACAATACCAAGCTTTTTAGACACCATATCTCATTGTTCTTTGACTTGACATTAGCTTCAAATTATAGGCCATCCTGAGGTTTATTACCTGGATCAAATTCGTATCCTTATCTTGCTAAGAACCTGTGGCTGTTTGTGATTGTGTAGGTAGCAACCACTGTCGGAAACTGGCTAAAGATTGGAGAACAATAAATTGTATTTTAAAGTAAATGAGATGAAATATAGGTGTTATTTCTTAAATTTGTTTAGATACCGTGGCATCTTTTTTTTTTTTTTGATAACTCAGTACCCGGCCCAAGGACTGACTAATCTGGGGGACCAATCCCACCGTCCACTAACCGGGGGAGGGGGCTGATTAATTCCAGGGCAAAGCCCCGTATGGACTGGCCCAACTCGAGAATTAATAGCACTTAGGAGGTTTTGGACCTGAGACCTTGAAAGGGAGAGACCTCCAAGTCTCCAGTGGCCTAGACCACTTGGCCAACCCCTGGGAGTTTAGATACCGTGGCATCTAAAAATACCAAAAATGTTTTTAATCTGAAAATCACTGCCAGGGCTACTACTATACAAACACATATAAGCATATGCACATGCACGTGCACGTGCATGTTAAATATCCACACGACATGTAGAAAAATAGAATTGTTTATCTATTTGTGTCAGGTATGATCATATGCTTAATCTTTTGCTAGCGATTTTAATTGTACAATGTACAAATTGATTACAGGTGATTTTGGATGAAGCAATCCTCGAGCTTGATCCTGATTTCTTCTGGCTGGGAAGCGGAGAGGTTGATCTGAAGTTGGGGATCAGGACATCCGAATTCATCGACTACGTAAGACCTTTCATCGTTAGCTGTAGTGGTACTTGCTTGCCACAAATGATTCATTATTTAATTTATTTTATAAGACAGAAACCGGCGAAACTGCCTTTTGGATTCTTCAATTGCGTCTGGACTTGGCAGCTTGATAATGCCAACAGTTGCCCTAAACGTTTTATTCTTTTTCAAATCCGGTTAGAAATGTTAGCGAATTTTGGAGTATGAGTTTGCTTCACATCATTTTCTTCTTTCTTATTTGAGTAAAAGAAGTGAACTTCTACAATTCAGTCCTTGTATTTTGTTACTTCACAATTACTTGAATGGATAGAGGCCGACTGATAGAGTGTTTTTTTCTAGTGGGAAAAAAACTCCAATGTTTCTATTTCGTTAATATTGAACTGCGGCTAATTTTGTGCCAGGCGACATGGAATGACTTGAAATCATGAATATCTTTATAGAGTACCAAATTTGCCGGGACGTTATTTGGCAAAGTGAATTACCCATTCTATTTAAAATGTAGAACGGGCCGTGTGGTTAAATACTAGTCCACAATGTTTCTCTTAGTACATGTTCTTTATTTTCCTCTACGACCTCCATTTTCGCTTGCATGCTGTAAAACTTACAATTTGTAGTTGCATTAGTTCTTTATTCACCATCAGATTAAGATAGATCCAAAAAAAATGCAAACAAGCATTGTATGGGACAACCATCAATCAACATGTTTTTCAAGATGGTACTCACTTTTTCTTTCTTTTCTTTGGAGAGAATTTTCCCAGTTCAACACAAATGTAGTTATCCAAAGCTATCCGAGGCAATTTGGTAGATGAAATTGTGGGTTGGATCACTTAGACATGCAACAAAACACTTGAATAGCAAAACAGCTCCCATGTAAGGATTTACATGTAGTTATTGCACCACCTCAGCAAAACATAAAAGGCAAAATCTACAATACCTACTATGCGTACGATAAAAATGTTACTTTCGATTGTGATAATTATTACATTCGGTTGTGGTTTATATTATAATCAGTATAGTGAATGTTACAGAGGTGTATATGTTAAAAATAATAAAAAATAATTTATTATGCATCATTGTAATAAATGTTGCGATTTTTTTTGTTGTAAAGAAAATTTATGATTTTTTTTAATTACGATATGTGGTGGTGAATGCTACAATTGATTGTGATAATGTTATACCTAAGCGTACCATATGTACCATTTTGGAGTGTGTATTATAGCCACTCTCCAAACGTAAACTAAAACAAGCGCTGTAGTAATGCAAAAAATAAAACTAAAGAATGAGAGAAGAATTTCTATGCTATATTATTATATTAGTATCACTCATTACCTAATTTGCTTCCCATTGTGATTAAATCTATCACAGAAGTGCAAAATTATGATACAAAATACATATATTTATTAAAATCTGCCTTGGGAGACTTTGACATTATCTTCTTTCTTATATAATCTATACACCAACTATACATTCACAAGTCTTATATATATAAAACAGGCATGACATTGAAAATGTCAACCTTTGCAATGGAGATGGCACTGGCAATAAAAGCGATGATGAAAGAGAAACCACCGTAAATGCCGGAGTTAACAAAGGTTACACTAAATCATGTCCCGAACGTGTTCTCTCCACTGTAAGTGACATATAGAAAACCATCTTCGTCCTTCTTTTCATCGTATATGGCAGACACTATCGCCCCTGCAATCATAAGTGCCTGTCAGCATTCGAAAAGCCCACCTAGATTCAAATAACGGTGCCAAATAACAGACCGAACTAGAACATCATCAAACTTGGTAAACAAAATTACAAAGGATTACCAGTTGGTGGCAGGACGTTGTCTACAAATATGAAAATTGCCTTCTCTGCACTTAATTTAATCCTTTTTCGAATCACATAGACGAGTTGTCCTACTGTCAAGTCAGACGGGACAAGGTACCTGTAGGTTTGTAGTTTCGGTTGCAACAAAAAATCACAACTAATAATCAAATCTTTGAAGGAAATAAACTGAAAGAATATCCTATTAACAGGGAGAGAAACAAGAAAGTAGAGAATAGATTAATAGTACAGAAACAACACTTGCTTTTTCTTATCAATGTTGGGAATATCACTTCTCTCTGCCTTCTCCACAATTACCTTCAAATCATAAAACCAGGTTAACATAAAAGTTGGATTTGGGATCTATAAAGAACATGTGAAGATTTATATGATCGACCTGAACAACATATATGGATCCCCTCCACTCCTTTTTTCGTTACTAACGGAATATCCGTCACTATTTTGCTAAAAATAAGCAAGAACCAAACAAAACTGATCTGCATAAATGAATTAATGTAAACCATTATAAAGGAAATCTTGCGAAAATCACATTTGCAATTATACCATGAAACCTGATAAATGAAAAATCATGGAAATGGAAAAAGTTTGTCCTACCAAGGGGTTAAATTGCCAGAAACAATTGAAAACTCCAGGTTAAGCTTCAGATGCCCAAGTATAAATCCAATAAGGGTCTCATATACCTACCTCAAACATGGTGCCGTAAGAGGTAGGATTGTGGTTTCAAATTCCCACTGAACCCTTCATAAGACTAAGTTAATAATGTATTTCTCCCCCACCGCACTGATTCCATACCTTAATAGGGATGGCATCTGGTCCTAAGGGCTGTTCCGCCCACATAAACAAGTATCAAATTCCACATCACCTAGTGAAGCATATGTCAAGTGACATATAAGCGTGAGTGGTGGATGTTCATTGTGCAATGAGTTTTAAAGCCACGAGGGCCGAACCCAACTCAGACAATATTGTACAATGAGTGATCAAGACAAGGGTAGTACCATCAAGGGCTTCCAGTTGTTCACCACCAGGTTGTCCTTTGTGCTAAGAACTCACTTTTCTATGAAAAACACAATTAATTGGTTTACATAAAAGATAGAGATATTTTGTGCAGTGCATACCCACATGTGGTGGGGGCATGTCCATGCATTGCAAACAATGCAAACAATGTATTGTCCTTGGCAAAACTCATTGGTTTATGCTCTACATAAGCACTAAGGCCATCATAGCAACCTACTAGCGTAAAATGCTTACTGCAGGTTCATTTTGCAAGCTCATCAAAATATTATCAACAAATGTTCCTCGTGAAATGCTGCTCAAAGACTTAACTGTTGTTCATCTCCAAATCATGGCTATTCCTCAGTTCCACTACATTTAGCACTTCAGCTCAGATATTCCAAGAGATCATAGATGTGTATAAACTATACACTACATAAATAAGGAAAGGTAGCCTTCCTAATTACTCTTCTTTTAGTTGTTTGCTCTCCAGATTTACTCCGTTTAATCTCTATGTACTCAAACTTTAGAGTGTGTTTGGGTTCAAGTTTTGGTGGGAAAAAATGAAAAGGAAGTGAAAAAGTTAATGAGTCCAATGGTTCTATCCACAAATCCCTCTCCAAAAATCATTGATTCAGATGCAGCCTCAGAGTATTGGGACTCGAAGTATAGCAATCCTCGTCAAAAACACAAGTTTCGGGGGCATCAAGAAAATTACAAACATGGCTCAGAATTTAGAATCCTTTTGAAGTCAATAAGAAACTAAATAGGTCAAATTGATTGTTGCACAATTGGATAGTTGACATAATGCTCAATTCTCACCGGAATCCTATCTGGGTATTTGTCCCTAATCCTGGAAGCCTCAGCACATCTCTTTTCTGAAAACAAAAGTCATCACAGATTTCATGTCTCAAGAAATAAAACTATTGTGAATTCAATAAACATCAAGGTTGTGTTTGGATCAAGGATATAGTGAAGGAAAAGATTAAATCCGAACCATTGGATCCATTAACTTTTCAATTTCCTTTTAGTTTTCCTCTACCAAGTCCTTAATCTAAACACAGCCTAAGTAAAACAGCAAAGAAAAGGGAAGAAGAGCATACCAAAATCATGCGATTGCTTGAAGGAGCTTTTTGCCATTAATCCTAAAATCACAGCTCATCAAAATTTATATTCTTGTGAATTAAAATATATATATATATAAAAGCTCATCTACACAACCCTAGTTCTCAAATTTCTGGCAACTAAATTACGAAGAATTTAGAAGAAAAAAAACACAACTATCACCCAAATCGTTAAATTTCTTTTTTTGAATTTTTTCCCCCAACACTAACAATCAAGAAGACAAAGATTAAAAAGAAAAAAGAAAAGAAAGCGAAACACTTTAATTGCTTCGGAAAATTAACAATCAAAATTCTTAGAAACATAATAAATTAGAAGAACAAACCTTTTGAAAGAAGAATTGATAAATGAGAGAGAAGAAAAAGAGCAGTTTGTTGGCGAACACTGGATGATAAAACTGTGGCAGCTTTGCTTTGTTTTTCAACTATTTATATGTCCTAATCTTTCTAGTTTCTACAATGGGGTGGGGGGTGGGGGTGGGGGGGTGAGAGAGAAAGTAATGGAAACTTTACTGTGTGTTTGCACACGGGGAGGTTTCTATAAATACAGTCCAATCTGATCTGGGTATACACCCACTTTCTTAGTACACCCAAATCCATATTTCAGGGTTTTCTAATTGTCCCGTTGTACTGTCAATATTCCCGAATTAACCCCAGCTTCATCCTCCCTAGCCCTAACTCTAATCTTACACTCTCAGCCACCACGTGCCAACTGATCTAATAGTTTAGGGTGTTCTTGGATTAAGGTTTAGTGTGGGAAAAAAAAGAAAAAAAAAAAGTCAAATGATCTAATAGTTTCAAACGGTTGAATCCTTTATTTTTTTTTAATTTTTTTTTAATTTTCTTCACCAAATCATTGATTCAAATACAACCATAAGGGTTGGAGTGTTTAGGTGATGACAGAGGGTTGGATTAGTCTGGCTAGGTGGGAGAGGAGAAGTAGGCGACAATAGTGACGACAATGTAGCAAGGAGAGGTTGCTAGTGATAAGGAAGCGGTGGTGGTTGTGACGGTGGCGGCGGATGCACAAGGTGGAGGGTGGGTGGAGAACAATAACTAAGGAGTGTAGATAGAACTCCTATTTGGAAATTTTGTCCTAAATGGTAATTTTACTTTCAGGGCAGAATTGTAAGAAAAAAGGAATTATTTGTTTTGGTGTGCTGGTATCAATTTGGTCCGAATTTAGAAGCTCTCTAAGCAGACGTGGGCAAGCAAGGACACGACCCAGGAAATTTCTGCATGGGCCCACAATAGGTCGCACTTTTTTTGAGCTCGTGGGCTGCAGCGTGC
>BRYE01000025.1:16762955-16765455 GCA_030159115.1 Actinidia arguta var. hypoleuca
TATGTTTTTCCTCCCAAAGCATTGATGGATGGCCAAGTGGCTAGTTAGGCACCAACAACACGAATTGTTTCATCTAGTTTTTAACGGAATTTGTTCTAAGAGGTTTAGTTGATGACAAACTTTAAAGTTCATGTGTTCAATTAATATTTTTTAAAACTCAAGTATCTATGAGATATTTGATCAAAAGCTTATGAGTTTTTTTTTTATATTTTCCCCTTATTTGATCTCAATTTTGATATATTGTTACTTTTAATAGTTTTTTAATATTTTTTACTTTTTTTATTTCTTTGTGGTTAGAAGAACCCGACCCCCCCCCCCCCTAACTTTCCATAAAGGAATTTCTTCTCCAAAAGTTATTGGGCCACTCAATTTTAACTGCTCTACATGAAATTATTATTTTTAATTAAACAAATAATAAAAGGTTGATCCGTATTTATCAGCATGCAAATATTAAGCTGCCAATAGATCGGATCAAATTTGAATTTGATCAAAACAAATTCGAATCCGATTGATTTGTATTTATCAAATAAGATTCGAATATCCGATATACCTTTTGAACCCAATCCAATAAAAAATTATATTTTTTACCCAATTCAAAATTTTCATATTTCTTTTATTTTTTAGAAAAAAAGAATGAAAAAAGAATTGGATCAGATTGGAGTTCCATTTAAAGAAGATTTGTATTCAACTTCAAATAAACGAATTTAATAATTCCGGATTCAAATCGAATTCCAGTTTATTTGTAACGAGATCAGATTCAAAATTTCACGATTTTTTTATGAATCTGATCAAAATCCGATTTATTCACCATCCTAGCACATATGTAGCGTATGTCATCCTATTCATAAATCTAAGTGCAATTGGAGCCTAAATGATTTGAGTTAAAGGTCAGTAATGATAGGGAACCATGATGGCATCTCTAATTATTGTACAACATTAATATTAGGATTAACTGTAAAAATAGTCCCTATAGTTTTCCTTGATTTCGATTTGGTCTTTAGTTTTTTAAATTTCACGATCTTAATCTTGTATTTTTTATTTTCTCATCTAATCAGTCCAATTGGTAGCAAAAGTTAGTTTTTTTGATGGATTTTCAGTACATGACCGACATGTAACCTCATTTGATGGTAATTTATAATAAGATTAATCAAATTATAATGAAATTTGGGCATTTTACAGATGAATTGGATGGATATTTATTGGAAAAGGTTAATTTTGTTCCTCAAATAATGATACATAGTAACGTATATGTTACATGAGTGTAAAAATCCTTCCAAAAAATAAAAGGCAAAACAAATTGGACTGATTTGGCAAGAAAATTAAAATATAAGATTAAAATTATAAATTTTGAAAATATATGGATCAAAATTTCAAATGGGTAAAAACTACATGATCCCTTTTTTAAATTTAACCCAAATATTAACTGAACTAGTTTTTTTTCTTTCTTTTTTATAATTTTTTTTAAAACTAAATTTGAGTTGAAGACGAACAAGGAATCTCGCAGTTTGGACAGCCATAGGCTCGAGGGATTCGGATACTGTGGTGGGTCCTTGCAGGGTTGTAGGGACCTAAAACGATGTCGTTTTGGGGGTGTTTTGTCCCCAAATGACGTCGTTTGGGGCAATATATTTTTGGATCTAAACGACGTCGTTTTGGGATAAAATAAGCTCAAAACGACGTCGTTTTGGGTCCCTGCAACCCTAAAAGAACCTGACCCACTGTAGTAACTCCGAATCCTAGGCTCGAGGGGCGGAGCAAGCAAGGGTGAGAGGTGGCTACAACCCCCTCACTTCTAAAAAATTATAAAATTTATTTTAAATTTTTAAATTTTTTACACTTTAACCCCTGAAACATATTATAATTTTTTTTTTATACTTTAGCCCCTCACCTAAAATCTTAACTCCCCTGGCTCGATGGTCTGCCCTACTCGATAGATTATGCCCGATTACTATAGGGCTTCGGCTAAGTTTGGAGCCATTGCTAAACATTATTTCCAAATTTGAGGTTTTCATTTTTACTTTATATATATATTTTTTGGCAAAAGGTAGAGCATAAAAAAAAATACTAATTAATATTGCAGAATAACATTTCTACTTGAAAGGTTGTGGGAGTTTCATTCACTACCATTTTTAAACAGCATAAAAAAAATTAGAACTCATCTTAATGGAAAACAACTTAATAGTATGCTAATGTTGT
The DNA here is from genome assembly GCA_030159115.1 of Actinidia arguta var. hypoleuca. Lineage (NCBI taxonomy): Eukaryota > Viridiplantae > Streptophyta > Magnoliopsida > Ericales > Actinidiaceae > Actinidia > Actinidia arguta. The sequence goes on from BRYE01000025.1 coordinate 16,765,152, forward strand.
TTGCTTGACTTCTATCTTAAAACTAATGTAAAATAGGAATATTCAATTTATTCTTATCCATCATATTCAGCTTATACAGGTTTCCAAAATTATTCTCTAACTTATTTTTTATATTTTATTTGTTAATTATTTTTCTCACAATTTTAATTTTCTTACACCGTGCAACCCGCGTGTTATTGCTAGTAGCTAATTAATGGAGCGAGAAGATTGCTGGGTTTTGAGCCCCTAATTAAACGAGCATTGCTGAGAAACAAACAAATATATATATATATATTCAAAATTACATTTTTTTAGTAAAATATTG
>BRYE01000025.1:16800455-16807955 GCA_030159115.1 Actinidia arguta var. hypoleuca
ATTCTTAATGACACAAAGAAAAAGTCGTTTTCCATACGACAATGCTCCTAAGACCGTAAGACGTGTTTGATTGACAAGAATGTTGGGGAGGCATGGAATATTACACTTGTGGGTCGTCTGGCTGACGGATAATATTAAGAAAATAAATTTTAAAAAGGAATAATTTTTGAAGAAGGATAATTTTTAATTTTGTTTGAATACTTTTTAGAACGAGTAAATAAGGGTGGGGATAAGGAAGAAAATATATATAGAGAAACAAAATATAAAATATTTAGATATTAAAAATATATATATATATATATATAAATATATAAATATTTAATATAAAGACATTCATACATAATATATTTTTTTTTCCTTATCACTTTTATCCTTTCGGATAACTTTTAGTTAGGGTAAGCCTCACCCATAAATTATCCGTCTCTATCTGCTTGATGGAAAAAAAATTCTCCGAAAAAAAAAATTATCCCAAAAAATTTTTAACATCTAAATGCCGAATAAAAAAAAAAAGAGAAAAAAAAAATTATCCCCTCCCTTGTCCACCAGCAAACAAGCCCTGGGGTGAAGTGGAATACTACCCTTTTTGACTTTTTGAGTTTATCTCATTGCGGACCTAAAGGGGCAGTAGGTGAATGTGGATTCCATTAGTTATAAGTAGGAGGAAGTTTCGTCTACTTTATTAGATGTTGATGTTGGAATCAGACATATATAATATTCACGGGTGAACAGTTGGGAGAGCAGAAAATGAGAAATGCTAAGTTTACAATATTTATGTACAATATTCGTGTACAACACGCTAAAACGATGTCGTTTTAGCGTTATAAACACAAAATGACGTCATTCTATTTAGCTGATTTGCCGGCTAAATAGAACGACGTCGTTTTGTGTTTACAACACGAAAACGATATCGTTTTAACATGTTGTACATGAATATTGAACATAGATGTTGTAACTCTAGCATCTCTCGCAGAAAATGCGGTTTGAACTCCAAGTGATAGAGATTGCTTCAGCAGGAGCTTACGTCGGTATTACGATCTCCTTTTATACTAGCAGTATTTTCCATATTTCGGATTAGTAATAAAATCGTTATTGTTTCCATATTTGGGTAATATTCTAACTCCGTATGTGCTTCATTTTTCAGGAGACGGTCAATAATTGGAACGCTCTTCTACGTTTTTTGGCTTGAGTTTCTATCAGCAGCTCTTTTTTTTGGCTTGAATTTATTTAATAGATGGTTTACAAAAAAAATTCTTATGTGTTTAAAAAATTTATATAAACATTCAGAATGTAAAAGTAAAAAAAAATTATAAATTTTTAATCAATTTTTTGATAATAAATAATCAGTAGATGAAATTATTATTTTTTTTTAAAATTACAACAAAAATTTGATCAATTTTTGTGTAAGAAATAACTAAGAAATGATATTCAAAAATAAATTTTAAAAATTAATTAAAAAAATTAATTATTATTTTTTATAATAAATAACCAATAGATGGTATTACAAAAAATAAAAATAAAAATAATTTTTTATTAAATTTTTGATAATAAAAGATGATATAATGGGTAAGAGAGAGAGAGAGAGAGAGAGAGAGGGGGGGGAGGGGAGTTAGTCAATAAGGGGCAGCTGTGGGATTTTGAGGGGGAGGGGGAGGGGGAGGGGGAGGGACACGGGAGGAACAAGAGGGTGGAGGCAGAGATAAAATGGTAATTTCGTAAAAGAAAATGGTGATATGACGGCTGGGGAGTAAAAAACATCTCTTTGTCTTAGCCCTTTCTTGTTGAAATAATTGTCATATTATTAATGCTATCAAAATGCATTACTTTAAATGCGCGTAATAAACATCATCATCTTCATCTTGATTGATATAAAATTTAAAGAGTCGATTGACACAATTTAAATGAAAGGGTACAAATATATTTTTTTTAAAAGTGCAAGGGTGCAAAGTGTATTCATCCCAAACTTAAAGTGGCCCTTAGATTGAGATTATTTTGATCCCCTCGCCCCCTCCCTCTCTCTTACGCCGCTTGGTTCTCATCCGCCCCGCCTCAACGTCAGCCGGCCGGCTTGGCCTCCTCTTCTTCTTGTTTTCGCTTTCCCTCTCTCTCTCTCTCTCTCTCCCTGTTTTTTCGATTTCGGTTTTCATTAGGCTTGAAATCCTAAACCCTTAAAAGAGTACCAAACATTTTGGATCGGGTTCGGTGTTTCTGATTGTGGGCTTTTTCTTCCATACGCGGGTTTTCGCCTACGAGGGCTCGGCTTTCCCAGAGCATAGCGGCGGCGCAGAGATGGCTGAGAGCAGTTTGATGGTGATTGGGAGGTCAACGGCATGGCGGGGCGATGGAGGTATTGTTGGGAGTTTCTGATTTTGGGTTTTAGGGGTTTTATGTGTTTGTTTGTTGATTTTCTTAATCTAGGTGTTTTTGGTTATAGCTTATGTTTGTGATTGTGGGGGTTTTGGCATTTGGATTTGAGTGTTTTGTGATTGTATTGATGGTGGTTTTATCTCGTGGTTTTGGGTGAGACGGATCGTTGTCGATTTGGAGTGTTATTTGGTGTTGGGTGTTTGTGATTTTCTGGGTGAGGTTTGGGTTATGGCTGCTCTTTGTGTTGTTTTTGGCGTTGGGTAATGGCGGCTGTTTGGGCTTTGTTTTAGGAGTAATGCTATGTTTACTCACAAAAGTGTATAATATTTATATAATAATATATGTCGTTTTGCTTGAATAAATACAACCGATGTTGTTCTATTAAATTTTTCACTTTTTGTCATTTAATAAAACAACATCGTTTTGCATTTAATTGGATGAAATAACATCGTTTTATATTGTTATATAAATATTATACAAAAAAATGTATAACTGTAGCACGACTCTTGTTTTAGAGGCATGACGACGGCTAGTGGTGATTTGACGATGAAGGTGTGTGTGGCGGGTTTGTTCGGGTGATGAAAGGTATTATAATTGTTCGCACCTCCCGTGTCAGGGAGGTGTGGGTGATATGATATTTGTTTACAATTTTACCCCCTCTCTTTCTCTCTTATCCTCCCTTCTCTTTTTCCTTTTTCCAGTCGGGCCCTCCACTCTCCTTCCCCTTCTACTTTTTTAGCCGCCAATTTTTTCTTTATCAGTCCACAGCCGGGCCCGCCCTCCCTCCCTCCCTCCCTCCCTGGCCGGGTCTCCCTTCCATTTTTAAGTATTTTTTTTACTTTTTTTGTGGTAAGTTTGTTTCTTTTTTTAATTAGATTTTTTTATTTTTTTATTATTATTATTTTTAATTTGTTTAATTTTGATAAATAAAATTAATTACAAAAAATAAAATTAATAAAATCAAAGAAACAAAACTACAAAAAAAATAATAACAAAATTAATTAAAAAAAAACTAAAAAAAATCTAAAAAAAATAATTAAAAACTAATAAAAAAAATAAACAAAAAAATAAAATAAACAAATTAATGAAAAAAATAAAAAAATAAACAAATTAAAAAAAATAAAAATAAAAATAAGAGAGAGAGAGGAAGAGGGAGAGAGAGAGGTGGAGAGAAGAGAGAAAAAAGACAATCTTAGTCAAAATAATCCAGCACAAATCACTTCAATGCAACTCCCGAGTCGGGGGAGGTGTGAAAACAATTTGCGTATTATAATACTTATTAGAATATTATTATAATATAAGCCGAGACCATGACATCATTGTACTTGGGCAGTGGAAAGAAATAGATTAAGACTAATTAGTGGATTGCGTTTCACGTATGTACCTTTAATATTTCATAAATAAAAATAAATAATATAATAATGAAAAAAACAGATGTTGACTATGACTTTATTAACACTTAAAAGTCAAATTTTTTAAAACTTATTATTAAAAACAGTCAAGATTCTTCAATTTTTTTTGCTTTTCTAACTTTGTATTAGCTAAAAATAAGTAAAAAATTAAAAAAAATAATTCTAGTTGATTTTTTTTGTATAAACTTAAAAAAAATTCAACCGAAAAATTGAAAAAAATTGATACCAAACAAAACCTATATCAAATGAAAAATGATAGGTACACACCCAAAAATAGGTGTATACCAGACACACAAAAAAATGGTGTCTCACAAACAAGTGGAACCCGCCCTAATTAGGGTTTTTTATAAAATCTTAATTAGGACGGGTCTCACTTATTTATGAGATAAAAAAATAAATGTGTCTGATATACACCTATTTTTTGGTGTGTACCTATCATTACTCATATCAAATAGTTTTAGTGGAATTAGATTTGTAATTCTTTCTACTTGTCAATGTATAATGACATATCGAGAGGCTTGACTAGAAGGAATCGACAGAGAAATTTTGTGTTATATATGGTAATTATTCTTATATCCGAATTGGATCTGATAGCAAATTGTCTAATATCTTCCTATGCCATTAATTAATATTGCTAACATTGAAAGGGGGTTATCTGAAATGATAGGAAAAATTGGATTCATGAAGGTTTAATTTTGAATCGACTTATTAGAAGAAAAGAAAAAAGTTTATTGAAATTTTGAATCTTGAATTATATTTTCACGGAAAGGAATTTTCAAGTTGAAAACCTGCGTAATTCTTCAAATTTTTCTTGGGGAGTCGATAAATTATATGCCAACTTGGATCAAGATGACTCGACTTCAATTTTGACCGTATCCATATAGAACCACGTTGGATTTTTATCGTTGGCGACGACATAGGGCAACTTATTCTAGTTAGTATATCTTTTTTGTTTGGTATCGTAAATAAATAAATGAAAGGAAACAAGAGAGAGTAGGTGAAAAACAAGTTTGTCAATTACAAAAGAAAAAACAAACCGAATCAGTTACCCTCAATTGGTCCTCAAATGTGTGAGTTTACGTGAGACTAGTGAAACAATGGGGATGCTTCTCAATCTGTCACTTTCAGGGTGGTTGTGATCCTGCCAAGTTGTTTTGCAATATCTCAATGCCATCATAATATGGCTTCTGAAGCTTCCGAGAAGATGTCCCCACAGAATCACAGAGAGGTTGGTAAAAATCTATCCAATACTTTTCTTTATGGTCGTGGCCCGACGTGGACTTCTTATTCCTCACGTAAAATTGTTTTTGTGTGCCGGATTTGGTTTTGAGGGAAGTGTGTGAAAACTAGAAACAAAAGTATTGAGTAATCTGATTTTCAAAAGGGGAGAGGTGGTTATCCTAGTAGACTTTTTAACTCTCATTTAGGTCCAATTATATATATATATATGTTTTTTTTTTATTTTTAAAAATAGTGGTAGTAATTTTGATTTGTTTTCATTAATAAATAGTAACACAAATAAATTTTTGTTTATATTTCTACCAAAAAATAAAACAAAACTGAAAAAATAAAAATTAAACAATTAACAAATATCACCTTAATATGTTTAAATTCAAACTAAGGTACAAAAGTAAAATCTTGATAAAAGTTGGAGGGATGAAAGTTGAAAGGTGTAAAATGAAAATATCCTCCACTGTACGATAAAAATTAAAAATTACCCCACCCTCCTTTTTTTCCCTTCCTTTTCTTATTCCCAAGTTAGAGACTGTACAATGAAAATGACCCCTGTGACCTGTCCAGTGAAAATGACCCCTGTGACCTGTCCAGTGAAAATGACCCAAACCCCCTCCCCTTTTTTCCATTCCTTTTCTTATCCCTGACCCGGGGGTTCTCACCTTACACAAGTAGTCTATAAACAGGGAGAAGTGTGCTCTTAAACGCACTACGGATCGATTTTGATCTAGGCTCTCCATCTGCTACTGTTAGTAATCTCTTGATTTACTCCTTATTCCAGAGGCTATACTCCTTATTCCTTCCATTCCATTTTATTTTTTCCAATTTTTTTAGAAGAGTGCCTCCTATACACAGCACGTGGAGAAACTTCATCGACCAAATCAATATTGCACTTATCAGCATGTCTTACCAACACAACTCAGAAGCTCAAAGCATCTCTGCTTCGTGCCAGGCCGTTGTGGCCTTCATCGTTCCCCTACTCGTTAACCTCGTCCAACTTAAGTATCAAGGGGGGGACGCGTCCCCGTTCGAAACTCACCCCAAATCCATGGGTTCTTGTGTGGTCAGTTTGATTCTGTACTGCTTGGCCTACTATGCAGAACAGAGAAGTTCTTTGGGCCCGATTTATGCGTGGATTCCTTCCTGTGTGATGGTGCTGTCGGGTTCGTTTTCGGTGGTGTCTCTGGCCACAATCCTTCTCCCACACTCGGTCGGGCCGTTTTTGTACTTTCTCTACGCATTGCTTTTAGTGTTTTTCATGCCCTGTTTGTGGTTGCTTTTTTTGGTGTGTGTGCGGGGTTAAAATATCTCATTTTTTGGGTGTGTTTGGGCGAGTTTATGATCATTTTTTTTATCCCATTTTACGTAATTAAAAAAATCAAGATTGATTCTATTTTGTTTTTTTCATACTCTAACAATGGGAGATTCTATTTATAGCACATCTGCTGAGATGTTCTATTTGTAGTACCTTGCTTGAGAGGTTCTATTTATAGCACCTCCTTATTAGAGTATTTTTTTAAAAGGGGTGTAAAAATACTACTGAAGTTGCTAAAGTGAAAAATGAAACTCCATTTTCCAATCTCCCCATAGGAATTGCTATTAGTAGGGTTTGTGGTTTGCTCCATTATAAAACAATACAAAGAAAGACTGTTATTTGAGTTTATTTGCTTACCTCAAACAGGGGCACTGGTATGGGACGGAATTGCTGCATTATAAAATGATTCAACGGAGGGCTAGCTGGACACACTTGGAACATAGAAGATATGGTAGCCTAATGCGTCGTGTGTAAATGTTAATGTATTGTTATGGTATAGTTATCAATGGTGGTGTATCATAAAAAAAAAATAGAGTGAGTGTATCTTTGTGGTTAGAGTGTTTGTATTGTAATCATAAGTTGAATAGAATAATTTTTCTTTATGGACAAGTTGATTTTGATTGGCAACTCTTTAAAATAAATATTTGGTTATTTATTTAAGGTTGTGCATAGCTCGGGAATGATGCTAGTAAAAACTAAAATAAACTCTTCGTAATTTTTTCATGTGTATCATTACAAGCTCGTCTCTAATTAGCCAAAATAATACGTAATTAATATCATTAAAACTTTGTAACTCACAAAAAATATATAAAATATACATAAATTGTACGGCATAAATGCGTAACAAATGAATCACAAATTTGTAACGAACCCAAAAAATGAATTACTTTGTGTTTTTACGATACACACCCATTTGCAATTACAACATCAAAAATAATAAAAAATAATAAAAAAATAAATAATATTTTTATAATACACACCATACATAATATATATATTGTTTTTAAGAACTCAAAACCAAGAAAGAGAACATATGCGGACTACATCTTAATTCTTGAGGCCATTCGTAAAGCAAGAATTTTAGTATTTGATTTTTTATTTTTTTTTTACTATTTTTTTATTTGATCAAAATTTTATGTTTTATTAGTTTTCCTTAGTGAGATTCATTTGAAATTT
>BRYE01000025.1:16815455-16822955 GCA_030159115.1 Actinidia arguta var. hypoleuca
TCTTCCCTTTTTGATCAATTCACCGCCTTCTTTTTTTTATTGGCTAATAATCTCCTATTTTAATTAACCTTTAAAACTCATCATCTAAAAATTATAAATAAATGCATGTACCAGCTGCCATAATCCATATTTTTAAAACTGTCATATAGAAAAATTTCCGTACTCGTATCCAAATTTGGATCCATATCCCCATGTCTTCAAATTTTCAAGTTTTAGGTATCCGACTCCTAGAAATAAACCCGTGTTCTATACCGCACCCAAGTCCATGTAACATAGCTTATATCTTAGGGATTTTGTATAATAGTTTGCATGCATGTTCATCATTTTGATTATTTATTAATCAGAGTTGTCTCCATGGTTAATGGTTTGATTCTACGATCATTAGAATCTTATCTGAATTGTCTTTATTTTTTACGACTTCATGATTCCTCACTGGGAAATGTTTGTAATGATTTCTATTTTTGCAATCTCAGCATACTATTGATGTTTTACTCTAGCCATCTAACAATAGCTTTATCATTTTCTGTTTATTCAATTACTTTTATTGGAAATTTCTTGGTCAATGATAAGGTTTTTCCAAAGGAGCATCCTCCATGGCCAAAGGAACTTCTGATATCCAAGAGGCTTCTTCCTCCATCCAGGTTAAAAGATCTGCATGAATAGAAAATTTCCCAAGACTATTGTTCGTGACCTTCTAACTTGAGATACACTTCAACTATCAAAAGAGTATTTCTATGAGAGGAGCAAATATAACCAGTTGCAGAGTAGTCTTTAACTTCTGTATAACACCAATAGACTCTCTTTCCAAATGCAATATTTAGACGAAGCCACATATTTTCGCAAACCATAACTCCTTAAAAGCAGCTACCCACTCGCTGCAGCTATATAACCTCACCTTTAGAATCCCCTCCGTGGCATTAATTATCTTGTACATTGTTAGATGGCACATAACAGGAGCTCACACATCCATCCTGTTAGACGACATCTCATGAGTTGTCCAAAAAACACTCTGGAAAGATGCAGAAATGGAACTAATCACTAGCTTTCCTTCGCTGGTTTGCAGATATCCGTCCATTTCTATTCTTCCGCTTGCCTCAAGCTGTGACAAAACAAAACAAAACTGACACCCAACTTCTGAATTGATAAGTTAAAGGTTTTCTTTGGTGCTCAAGTGTTTTCCCCCTTTGTGATCAAGAGTTGCGGTAACTCCCCCTTGTTCTTTAAATCCTTTTGATATTCAAGTAGTTTCAATACTTCATTTTATGCTCGAAAACTCAACTGCTTGTACTATCCTCATAGCCTAGTTTACTTAATAGTTCACATGCACTACCTATTCACTAATTTATTCCACTATCTGATTATTATTTACTTATCGGGGTTGTCATCATTGGTTAAAATTTTCTAATATCCACTTATTGAACTTTTATTGGAATTCTCTTTATTATTGGTTACTATATGATTTCTGACTAGGAAACATTCGTAATGATTGCCTAATTTTTTTTCTTTTTTAGCATTGGTACTTGTGATGATTCTTTTAATTTATGTATTTTATTGTCATGGATCTTTAGCCATTGAACCAATAGCTTTGTTGTTTTCTGTTTACCACAATTGCTTCTTTTGTGTGGAATTGGAAATTTCTTGGTCAATGATAAGGTTTTTCCAAACGATAACTTAAAGGGCTTGTATTAAGAATAGGTGAAATAGCTAAGAGATTTTACGTTTACCATGATTGAGAACTTGTGCTGCTTCAATGGAATGCTGATTTTATGTTTTATGAAGTTTTCTGTACTAGCTAAATCCAATTTATTTGTTTATTTATTGATTCATATTTTATGTTGATCCTTTTTCCCATTTTGCATGTTCTTGGCAATATGTATTTGACTTCTCAGTGTTGGCTTTCAATTAAGTGACAGGAGAGCGAAATGGTATGTAAATTTGATCCGGAGATTATTTGTTACCCTTTGTTATCTGTAATGCAGCAACTGTTTGCCTTGCCTTTTTTTTTCTTGATATTAGTATAAGTAGATCTTAATTCTTAAGGTTTAGAGATTTCAAAATTTTTTAAAACAAGTTTTATTGTTGGCAAAGCAAAGTTACTTTTTGTTTTGTTGTCCCAAGTTAACACAATAAATAATCACAAAAGTGAAAGATAACTTTTTGACTAGTATTTTTTTTTTTTTGGCTTGAGGAAGTAGTCAAGAAGAAACATCATCAAAACAAAGAGGATCTGCATGAACCAAATTTTTCTTAAGACTATAATTGACACTACAACAATCAAAAAAGTCTAGGGTATTGCAAAGTAGTCTTCCTTGACCTTCAGTAGGGCACCAACAACTCAAAGCAACTCTTCTTCCAAATGAATTTGACGAATCCCGCTATTTTTCCATAAGCATAATACCTTACAATGTTCTTCTCATTTACTGCAGCCATAACGTCATCTTTACATTCCCTTTCTCATTTACGCGACATCAATTACCTTGTACACTCCTACAATTGGAAGATTCCACTTAACAGGAGCTCTCACATCCATCATGTTAGGCAACTTCTCTCAAGCAGTCCAAAAACCACCATAAAAGATTCAGAAATGGAACTAATCACTTGTTTTCCTTTACAAGTGTGCAATTATCGCTCCATTTCTATTCTGCCAATTGCGTCAAGCTTTGACACAAAAAAATAGACAACTGGCAACCCGCTTTGCATCTGATAAAGGTGCAAAACTGTTTTCCCCATTTGTGATCAAGAGTTGTGGTAACTCATCACTTGTTCTTTAAATGCTATTGAAGTTCAAGTTGATCCAATACTTTCATTTTAGGCGTGAAATCTCTCCTGCTTGTACTAACGTAACTAACCTCATATCCCAGTCTATTCATTTATAGGTTGTTTACACTGTTTAATCATTAATTTTATTCCACTATCGAATAATCTTTATTGGTTAAAATTCTCCAATACCATGGATATGTAGCCATCGAACCAATAGGTTTGACTACTTCATATGTGGAATAAGAACTTTCTTCGTCAATGACGAGGTTATACGAATGCTAAAGGGCTTGTATTAAGAACACATGTTTGACTACTTTCTTGGTTATATTCATTGTTAGTTCATGCTTTCAGCTGAACTTGATAAGAAATTTGAAGGATTATTTCTTGAATGACATGCATTTGCTGTCAAATGGCTTCCCTGGCTTAGAGTTGTGTTGATGCAGTAATTTCAATCCCAGTTGGTCGGTGTTCTTACTCTTTGATTTTTGCTCTCTATAAGTTTTTGGTTGATACATAGAAAAATTCCTATTCTTTAAACCCCTAATTGGTTTCTAATTTTTTGGACTCTTGACGTAATTGATCATCTTGATTTTATTTTTTGATCAGACCGTGTGATTCATTTGGATGATAAGTTGAGCTAATTGGTATGCAAATTGAGCTAAAAATCATTTATAAATGGTGCTGTGGAATACAAATCTTAATCTGTTTTTTTGGGTTTCAATGTCTTTTTTTTTTGTTCTGAGATTTATTGTTGTCAACTGGAAGTTATTGTTTGTATTGTGAACTTCTCAAGTTCACATGGTAAATAATGACATAAGTGGAAGGAAATTTCTCAATTGATAAATTGAACGTTTTCGTCGGTGTTCTGTAATAGCCCTAGTAGTTTATTGTTTATAAGATGTGGTATGATACTACGTGTTGGTTATAATCTCCTTTACGTAAATAGAAATCTGACTTTGTGATGTTCTTAACAAGATATTGGTTTTTGATGGTGACAATGCGGGTTCCACTCGGATTGACCATGTGAAAATATAAGTTTTTCAAGATTAAGAAAAGCAAGACTAACTGTCAAGTATTGATATGTTCTGCATTACTGGTAAGTTGGTTCGGGATTGTTTATTTTTGAGAAAGTCTTTATTTATTTGTTCTATTAATATGTATCTTTATTTTGTACTTATAGTGTCATTAGTGTTGTTTTATTAAGAATATTGCAATTTTAGTTCGTCTACGCCATACACCTGTATTTTTAGCTACATTTCTGGATAAATCTTAAACAGAGCCTTAATGATTATAGTTGATCTACACCATAAACTCCATAATTTTAGTCGGCTAAAGTTAGACGCACCATTAAGAAGTTGTTTAGCAACACAAAGAACACCACGCTTTTCCTTCTCCTACTTCATCTCTTCCTCCTCCTCGGAGAGCGGTTGAGAAACCCGTTCAATTGTCTCCATTGCAGTGTGGAATGCCATATTGATCCTAGTTTGTCCCCCAAAGAGCGTTTGGAAACGCATCGACTCTTGAGGCAAGACGCCTCAATTAGTAGTCTACTCTTAATTCTGTTAATTTTTAGTCAAGTTACATGTCAAGTTACCCCCTGTTATTTTCAATGCAACTGTTTGCCTTCACTTTTATTTTCTTGAAATCAATATAAATAGATCTTAATTCTTAAGGTTTAGAGACTTCAATTTTTTTAAAACAGGTTTTATTGTTGGCAAAGCAAAGTTACTACCTATTCATTAATTTTATTCCACTATCTGATTATTATTTATTTAGTTGAATAATCTTTATTGGTTAAAATTCTCTAATACCAATTTATTGCATTTTTATCAGAATTGTATTTATTGTTTGCGACTTCAGGAGACTGGGAGACATTGGTAATGATTGTCTGACATTGGTACTTGTGATGCTTCTTTTAATTTCTGTCTTTTCTTGCCATGGATATGTAACCACTGAACCAATAGCTTTGTTGTGTCTATTTAGTTTGATTATTTCACGTGTGGAATAAGAAATTTCTTTGTCAATGATAAGGTTATACGAATGCTAGAGGGTTTGTATTAAGAACGCGCGAAATAGCTAAGAGATTTTGTATTCACCATGATTGAGAGTTTGTGCTGCTTTCATTGTTCAGTGTTTGGGTCTCCGTCTCTTTGTTTTCTCGATTTGCTGTTTTTATGGCGTTCATTGTACTACTAGCTAAATTCGGTTTTAATTTTCTTTCCTTTTATTTGACCTACATATTGCTGTCACCATGTACTAAAAATGACGCATTTGAATTTTCAATGGGGGATTTCAACTTTGGGAGATCTAGTTGTGAAGAAGAAATGGACAATTCGGTACAAGTGGCTATCGAAATCAGTATTCGCTATATTCATTGTTAGAGCATGCTTTCAGCTGAACTTGATAACAAATTTGAAGGATTATTTCTCGAATGACATGCATTTGCTGTCAAATGGCTTAGAGTTGTGTTGATTCAGTAATTTCAATCTCAGTTGGTCAGTGTTCTTACTATTTGATTTTTGCACTCTATAAGTTTTTGGTAAATACATAAAAAAATTCCTATTCGTTAAACGCCGTATTGGTTTCAATTTTTCTGGGATTCTTGACATAATTGGTCCTCTTGCTTTTATTTTTTGATCAGACCGTGTGATTCATTTGGATGATAAGTTGAGCTAATTGGTATGCAAACTGAGCTAAAAATCATTTATAAATGGTGCTGTGGAATACAAATCTTAATCTAGTTTTTTGGGATTCAATGTCTTTTTTTGTCCTGAGATTTATTGTTGTCAACCGGAAGGTACTGTGTTTGTATTGTGAACTTCTCAAGTTCACAAGGTAAAATAATGATATAAGTGGAAGGTAATTTCTCAATTGATAAATTAAACATTTTCTTCAGTGCATAATTTCCTCCATACTACCTTTTCTTTGACATGATGTCATAGTGATTTATGAATTGCTTTTGTTATGGTTCTGTAACAGCCCTGGTAGTTTATTGCTTATAAGATGTGGTATGTCACTACGTGTTGGTGATAATCTCCTTTACGTAAATAGAAATCTGACTTTGTGAACAGTGACAATGCGGGTTCCACTCGGATTGGCCATGCGGAGCTATAAGTTTGTCAACATTAAGAAAAGCAAGGCTAATTGTTAGGTACCGAAATGGTATGCCTTACTGGTAAGTTGGTTTTGGATTGTTTTTAGTTTCTAAGAAAGTTTTTATTCATTTTTTCTTTTAGTATGCATCTTTATTTTGTATTTATGTTGTCATTAGTGTTGTTCGGTTAAGAATAATGCAATTTAAGTTCGTCTACGCCATACACCTGTATTTTTAGCTACATTTCTGGATAAATCTTAAACGGAACCTTAATGGTTATAGTTCATCTACACCATACAGTCCATGATTTTAATCGGTTAAGGTTAGACACACCATTGAGAAGTTGTTTAGCAACGCAAAGAACATCACGCTTTTCCTTCTCTACTTCATCTCTTCCTCCTCCTTGGAGAGCGGTATGAGACCCATCGAGTCTTAAGGCAAGATGCCTCAATTAGTAAGTCTGCTCTTGATTCTGTTAATTGTTAGTCAAGTTGCATGTCACTTTAGTGTGGTAATTTGCATCATTTTTTCAATATTTATATGTGATTTTCTTACATTTGTAGTATTTTATGTTTTGTTTGTTTTGCATAAAATAAAAAATAAAAAATGCATGACAATGCTCATATGGTTTGTTTACTTGCTTGTTCTGATGAACTAAACTTGAGCAAACCATTGACAACATTGAGATTCTAGGCTTACAAATTTATTTAGTTTTTGGGCTCTAAAGACTCGCTTGAGGTCGATTTTACTTCTTTTTTTATTGTTTTTTCTTAACTTACTTTTACACAATAAATTTGGTGTGTAGGTTCATCAAGTTTTATATCTCACATATGTGTCTATGTCCTTAACGATATGTTATTAATTCCAAATAAATTTCTAAATATTTTTTTTTGAGAGATTTGGCTGGAAGTTTATTATTCCCAATTCTTAATACAATTGGTCCATGTAACAAAATTTATTCCATCAAATCGAACAAACATATCACTATTAGTCTCTACACTCCTCATTTCACACTACACCCTCCAACACCACCACCAACACCACTACCACTACCAACTCTGTCTACCATCTCTTGCAGACGGCTACTTTTTAGCTTGTTGTCGGCATCTGTTTTTTGGCGATCATTTTTATGTCAATCAACATTGGAATTTTATTGTTCGAATACCATGTATTGGTTGACTATTTTGTAAATAAAAAAAATCACTATTTAAATACAACAAAGACAAAACCTCACTGTTTGAATAGAACGAATACTGAAACTTATCTCTTCGATATTGGGTGAAACTAATCTCTTATGTAATTGATCCAACTTTTTTTTTTTTTGAACTTGTTCATTGTTGAAGTTTATGTTCTTCTTCCTTCACGGTATTATTTAGATCTTGGATAGTTAATTCCTGAAATGTTCAATCTTTCCTGTCAAATATGGTAATGGAGTAATTGAAAAAAAATATATATTAAAAACCTCAATCTAAGTTGCCACGTGAACGAATAAAAGCAAAAAGTAATGGGTTTATAGATAACTCTACAAGATCAACTAGAGAGGGTTGGACTTTTCAAATTTAGAATCTTCAATATGTTTTTGACAAATTTAAATTGGCTAACTTTCTAAAGCTTGTAAACCCTTTGATCCCTCCCCTCCCCGATGG
>BRYE01000025.1:16847955-16852955 GCA_030159115.1 Actinidia arguta var. hypoleuca
GCGCGATCCAGAACTTCCTCTTCTCCGAGCCGTGACCTTCCGAAAAACCCCTCAACCTCGTCGACTTCGGAAGGTTCTCAGCCGAGGGCAATCCAGTGATTTCACGCACCGTCAGGGGCGTTTCCAGAACCTCTCCATTCTTCGAAACCCTTCCGATCTCCGCCGCAGTCTTCGCGACGGCCTTTCTCGGCCTCAAATTCCACGGCTTCGCCACCGATTCCTCTCCTTTGACCTCATCCCGTAACTCGACTACCTTCTCCTTCTCTCTTTCTCCTCCCACCTCGCCTCTCTCTCTCTCTAGAACCGCCAACTGAGATTGCTCCTTCTGCGAGAAACAGGACGCGAACGAGAACCGGTTCCGCGATCCGGCCACCATATTCCTGTTCTCCGAGTCCGACTCGTTCCGGGAACCGCCCCCGACAACGGAGTCCTGCTCCGACGGCGGCGAGCGGCAGTGCTCCGCCGTCTCGGAGGTCCTGCGATACCGGTGGTTGGTGTTGGTCTGGTTTTTGTGGCCCCACCTTAATAGCGGCAGAGAGAAGTTGTACAGAGGCTTGGACTTCACCGGCGCCGTCGCCATTACAGAGAGACACTACTTCACCAACCGGTGAATATTTATAGAGAGAGAAGAAAAGAACAAAAAATCTCACTCTTCTACAGAGTGAAAGCACAAACCCCAGCACAACACAGATATGTATGTATGTGGGAAGAGCAATGGAGAGAGAGAGAGAGCGAGAGAGCGCGTTGGGTTTTATACCGCATAATCGGTCTACGTATACTCTACGCTTTGTAAATTTATACTTGGCACTCTTAAACTTCGACATAAATTTCAAATTGCACCCATTACTTCCAATGTATGAATCCACCTCCTACACTTTATGTTAACTGTGAATGTAAAGCCTTCCATCTAATTTCGAAAACACGAGCCATCTTTTTATAGGGTTGGGATCCTCTCCTTAAAAAATTCC
Organism: Actinidia arguta var. hypoleuca; assembly: GCA_030159115.1. Lineage (NCBI taxonomy): Eukaryota > Viridiplantae > Streptophyta > Magnoliopsida > Ericales > Actinidiaceae > Actinidia > Actinidia arguta. The sequence goes on from BRYE01000025.1 coordinate 16,848,924, forward strand.
TCCTTAAATTCAAAATTACGTCATTTTGAAAGTACATTAGAGACATTTGAACATACGTTGTCTAGCTTCTGATTTTTGCCTCATCTTTCCAAACAAAAAAAGGTTGTAGAATCCTAATTATTAAGTTAATTATGGTGGAATAATTTGTATCGTAAGTTAATTTGTAAGTTATTTCTGTGACACTATCAATGTTGTAATTTTATTTTTTTGAGGCTTTCAAGAAAATCTCAAATGATATGTTCAATGGTTTGTTTATTTTTTACTATTTTTTCACTTAAAAAAAAGAGAGTTTGAAAGTTCCTAAATTATATTCAAAATGATGTTGTTTTGTGGTCTTAAATGAATTTTAAATTTTATATTCAAAACGACGAAGTTTTAAATTAAAGTAGGAATCAATGAGGAAATTTTCAAGGAGAGGATTCAGACCCCTCTTTATGAGATTGCATGACCATTTTTCATTGCGTCACGCCTTATATGTAATAATGAGTTTTTTTATTAGATAAATCAAAAAAGAAAAAGAATTTTTTTAAAACCTAACCACAAATTAATTCAAAACTAATGTGTTATTTCAATTAGTTTAACATTTAGTGGCTTCATTTTAAAAAAATTATATTATTTAAAAACAAAAACTATCTTTTAGCTGCTTGATTATCTTTTTTTTTTTATTTTTAGTGAACTTTTTAACTGTTTGATCAAGATTTTAATTTTTTTAGACTCCTTTTGATGAGCGGAGTTTGAAATTTTTAGATTTTAATTTTTAAAAATAACTAAAATATTTTTTATCTAATAAATTAGCTAAATGTGTTGTCTTCAGTAGATTTTTTTCTAAATTTAAATTAAAAATTTTATATTTTAAATTTTTTATAATCAAGAGTAATTAAAAAATATTAAATTTTAATAATAATGAAAAATATTCACAAAATACAAAATAATTCATAACAAATAGTTAAAAAATCTCAAAAAGAAAAAAAAAATTAGGCAATAAATTGGGCCAGAGAGACAATTAGATAGTAAAATCATATAAATTGAGAATTTGTAAACAGTATGAGGGTGCAAAGTATAATTAACCCTTTTTACATTTTACAACCTTGTCTTCTCCTGAAATTCCATTGGGCTCCTCTTATTTTCGGGGCGTTTCAGAGTTATGTAATGATTGATCGTCGCGTGCCCGATGCTTGGTGGTTTGGTGCTGCGATGGGACACGTGGAAACTTGTCGACGTTAATGCCGCAATATACGTCGGGTAGTGGGACCTACTTGCTTTTAATCCGGACCGTTGATACCAAAATCCAATTATCAGTTTTCAATCGAGAAACCCAGCTGGTCAATTTGGATAAAAAAAAATATTCATCAAATTTACGAATAGAAGTTACTGATTTACTTAATTATGCGATCAATACATTCAATTCAAATGAATTTAAATATTTATTTAATTTTTTTTTTTTATTGATTCAAATCCAAAAAAGTAGGGCAATGGTATTATCAATATTCAATCGAGAAACCCAACAGTTAAATTTGGATAAAAAAATAAAAATGAAAGAGGTATGTGTTTTCTTAGGTCAGTTTGCACTAGTTTTTATTTTTAGATTTTTTTGCTGCTTTGATTTTTGAATTTATTCGTCTTGAACAACTTTTGTCATTGTTTATTAAAAATTTTGTACTTTTACAGTTTCTTTTGATAAGATGAATCTAAAATTATAAAAAAATTATTCAAATTTCAAAAAATAATCCATGGAAGACCAAAAATAATTAGCTAATTTGTTAGGTTAATTTTTTTATGTCTTTAGTGATATTTTTTTAAAATTATATATTTTTAGATTTCTCTTGTCAAGATAAACCGAAAAAGTGTAAACAGTAAAAGAAATTATCAAAAACTAAAAATCTCGAAAACCAAAAAGCTAAAAAAAACTGGGGGAGCTTTATTTATTTAGAAGGCTTAAACATACTTGTCATGTTTCCTTACCCCTTGTAATTGTAATTTCTAATTCAAACTTGGGCAATTTGAGTTTTCAATAATCCAAATTTAGGCTAATTTAAATATGACTGGTCTAAGTCAAATTATTAAAATCCCAATTTAAGTATTGAAATGCATATAAAAAATTCAGCCACCAAGCATATTGATCAATTTTTCAAGGATAAATTTCACCATCCGTCCTTGTCATTTGACTAGTTTTACTTTGGAATGTGAGCACGTGAAAGCTCACGTTGATCTTATTTTTCTGAGAGAAATTTTATCAATATGGGTCCTTTGTAGTTGATCAAAGTTTTACTTTAGTCGGTAAAAATGATCATGTAAGTAATTACTATCGAGTATTGATAGATGGACTATATTTGAACCCGAAACATCTGAGTTCGAACTATTTAAATTGAAACTATAGAGATGTAAAATTTTAATCAAACTACAATGACCAATGATGAAATTTACCCAATTTTCAATTCAAATAGACCTATTTGAATTTATTATTGCAAATATATATACCCATTATCTTGCTGCGATATATAAAATACAAGTATTATAACCAATGTTGTGCACGGATTATGAATAAAATACCAATTTTATTATGAGTATTTTTTTTTTTTTTGAGGTTGGGAAGATGTGGAGTATTTATTTGCCTCAGAATATGAAACATCTAGGATTTTATTTATTTTTATTTTTTATTCAGTATTATTTTCTTTAGAGCAGCATCTTTAATGAGTATATAGTATCGATTTCTTTTTCTCATTTCTGTAGATCTATTTTAGGAGAGAGTTTAGAGATTTGGGTGACAGAAAATTTTGAAAGAATAGATGATAGGATTGCCACGTGGCACCTTCTTCCCATGTTCGAGTAGTTGAGCCCATTCTTACAGTTCTATTTTTCTCACTCATCAAAACCCTAGCTATTTTAAACTCTTTGTTATTCACCTTTCATCCATATTTACTTCCTTGTTAGTAAATTTCCTTTATTTTCTCGTACAAAACCAAGTAAAGTGGTCAAGAAAAAACGTAAATTCAAATTTAGTGTATTGTGGGACATATCCAATTACCCATTATAAATCCCATATGTATACTTAAGTTTTTTAACTACTTTATGTGGTTTAGTTCTTGGTCTGTAACATTTCTTTTTGGATTTTGGACTTACACCTCAAATTTAATTTAATTAACTAATAATTATGTGGGTGACCAATCTTAACATATTTAAATAAGAAAGTAAAATCTTGTTAGTATAAATGAGAATATGGATCATATATTTGGAAGGGTTGGTGGTTGAACACGAAATAAAAAGTTTATGAAATAATCAGAGAGAATAGAGTTTTGAGTTGTGTGGAGTTGTTGATCATTTATAACCTTAGTGCAGTAGCTGTTACATAGGATTATGTGAATAATAATTATACATTCAATTATAATTGTAATTGAAACCAATATATTAGGACTTAAAAAAATCTAATACGAATTGTTCATCAATGCAACAGGTAGTTGCGGAAGCAGCTAAGGCCAAGAGGGGTCAACTGACCCCTCAAGTTTGGGAAAAAAAAAAATTCCCAATAGTTTTAGAAAAAAAATTCAATTTGTTATATATATATATATATATATATATATATATATATATATATATATATATATATATATATAACAAATTCATCTAGGATTTTTTAAGTTAGTACAGAGTACGTACCTAATTTTTAGTAATTGTCCTTGAACTCGGAGTAATGTCCGATGGAGATCTTTGGCGGAGGACGCGACGATTCTCCAACCTCATTTTCTTCGGTGGATTCAAGTTTCACATTCTCTGCTGCATTTTTTGTTTTCAAATTCGAACCGCTAAAGATGATGCCCTTATGTTATCGCTCGAGTCTTTCAACCTCTTCACCATTAGGACAGTATGACATCGGATCAAAGGTGAAGTGAGTACCCTGTCTCTCTGGCGAATTCCGAGCACATTCGCAAAAACACCAGCCTCCAGATTTGGATTTGCTTTGAAACAAGTACACGTTCTGATCTCAACTTATGCGCGTTCTCACATAGAGAATGATCAGAGCTAACGTAGAACTCA
>BRYE01000025.1:16862955-16865455 GCA_030159115.1 Actinidia arguta var. hypoleuca
GTTACTCCATCACATCATTGATGATTGAGCCAAAACGTTTAGGTGTTAGGATAAACTCACCGACTGAGCTATTGTATGAAGATACAAACCGAACTTATTATGAAGCGATAGTCCAATGACAACACTCTTCAAAACTCAACTGGGAATGAAGCATGGTATACTCTCTTATTTACACTTTTTTGACATTTTTCAAAACTTATTCTTGAAACTTATTTCTGTTTTTTGAAGAAGCTATTTCTGAATTCTTGATAATGAACTTCACTTGATAATGAAATATATAAAAAAAAAAAAAAACTGTTTTGTTTAGTTTTCAAAATTAATTTTGTAAAATATTTTAAAAAAAATTTAGTTTTGAGAACATATACATTAATTCTTTTTACATAATGTTCATATTTTTAGCAAAAATAGATTTTTCATAATTTGAAGGATTTTTTTAAATATTTTTTAAAACATACATTATTTTTTGATAAATTTTTAATAAAACTCAAAAATCAACAACCAAAATTTTTTTTCAAGAACGTAGACTCTGTTTTAAGAAAACTTCTTAAGATTTTTCAAAAATAGTATTTTGGACAATTCTATTCAGTAGTGAAAATTTGATTTAAAATTAATATTAATATTTCTAACATAAAAAATTAGTTAAGGCACACTTTACACGAATATTAATACACTTTTGGTATGTTTGTTTTGAAAATAAGAATGTCAAATTTGATTACAAATTTTGTAGGCCATTAATATGGTATTTGTTGACTTCCTTTGAGATATGATATATATATCAGATGGATTTGTAATCTATCAAATTGAGTGAATTTGTAATACAAATTCATTAAATGGACTGAATTTATAATACCCTTATTATTAAAAATTTAGATATATGGATGAGGTCTAAAGTTTCTAAAATACTCATAAAATATTCAAAATTACTAAAATAAACTTTTGTATCTTTATTAATTTTTTTTGTTTGAAGAGAAAAGTAAAAAAAAATATCATAGGGGCTTACATGGTACATAAAATTAAAATTTAGGTATGACACATATATAAACCCATTTAGTATCATAATCTTATGTACATATAACATAATTATATTTGCATAAATATAATATGTTAACAAAATAAGTTTAACTTACATATATCACTTAATAAAAGTATAATTTTAATTAAATAAAATTATTTTTTATATTTAAAATAATTTTTTCTTGTATAACACGGATTTTACTACTAATATATTTATTATATAGAATGATAGACAAATTGATACCTAATCATTTTAAATTAAAAAATTATTTAAATATGATATTATTTTAAAATTAAGATCTGAGGACAATCATAAAAAATATTTTGAGATTTTACAGGATTAATAAAATAAACAAATGCATTTTGAGATTTTACAGAATTAGTAATTCGACTTAATCTGAATGGATTTGTTATCCAACTTTAAATTTGACTGAATTTTTAATCCGTCAAATTCAATCTCCAAATTAAACATGACGTTTGCCTATTAATCAAGATGGTGGTTATTACTTTTTAAGAAAATAAAATGACTTGGAGAGTGAATATGGTGTACACACGCGCAATGCAGGAGCGTGGGATAAATGGTTGATAAAGTCGATGAGGGGAGTTGGATTGATGGTGGGAAGAGTTCAAATGATTGTGATGAGAGAGAGTGTCGGGAAAAGGTGACACAAAAGGACACCACACGACTGTATGGGTGTGTCGTGGCCCACGAATAGTTTTAGAGAGCGAGAGAGCATCACACCCCACGAATAGTTTTAGAGAGAGAAGAAAAGGAAGATAGCACCTCTACGAATAGTTACAGAGTGGGGTATATTTCACATTTACCCCTTAAACTATACTCTGATTGTTTATATCGTCTCTAAATTATTAATTGTATCTATGTTATCATTTAACTATATAACTTTTATCAATAATATTAGAATTATAGATTTTTATCCAAATTATAGACAAAAAAATGTTCGACTGACACTATTTGGGGATAGAATTGACCATGTTGGTACGGTAAATGGTAGTTATAATTTTTCACCATAACTTCATGTGTGTCTCACGTGATATCTATATGGGAGTATAAATTAAATCATCTAATAAAAAGTGCACTAAATGCAGAATTAGGGACTTAAATTTATTCAATTATAGGCTCGAAATAGTCAATCAAATTTCAAGGCATTTCCCTTCAATTGAGTAAAATGTCAGTTCTACACTTAAAAAGTACAAAAATATAAAAAAAAAAAAGCAGGTTGTCCAATTTTTTTATCCATGATTTGGTTGAAAATCTGTAATTAGACTAAATTAATAATAAATTGATAATTGAATGATGACATAGACACAATTAATAATTTTGGGTGCATGTTTGACAGAACTTATATGTAGTAATTTTTATTTTTTTGTCTTGAAAGTTATGTCATTGTGTCAAACACAATTTTTACTTCTGCTTATAGGCCTAGCACAACCTAAAAAATCTAAAAAAGAATTGATTTTTGAAAAT